>OY757013.1:113980513-114260513 GCA_963580285.1 Lucinisca nassula | reverse complement strand
TTCCAAAGGTGACCCTCTACCAAAATTGCTAAAATGGTTCTGCTCCGCTGAATAAAATAACCACCAGAGCTAAAATTTGAAAAACCTTTAAACAACATCTCCTCCAAGCCAATTGGCCTGATTTCAAAATAATTTCACAGAAATGTTCCTTGGGTGACCCCCTACCAGAATTGCAAGCAAATTAAAGGGCCCTTTGGTTTTACATAGACTTATATAGGGAAATCTTTAAAAATCTGAAACCGCAAGGCCGAGGTCTTTGATATTTGGTGTGAAGCTTCATCTAGTGAACCTCTATCAAGATTGTTCAAATATAGCCCTGGGGCCAAAAATGCACCTGCCCCGGGGCCCTTTAGTTTTTCATAGGCAAATATAGGGAAAATATAGAAAAATCTTCTCTGAAACCAGAAGGTCCAGGTCTTTGATATTTGGTATGGAGCTACGTTTAGTGGACCTCTACCAAGATTATTCAAATTATAGCCCAGGGGCCAAAAATGCCCCCACCCTGGGCCATTTGGTTTTACATAGGCTTATATAGGGAAAATCTTTAAAAATCTTCTTCTCTGAAACCCCAAGGCCCAGTTCTTTGATATTTGGTATGAAGCTTCATCTAGTGGACCTCTATCAAGATTATTCAAATTATAGGCCTGGTGCGAAAAATGCCCCACCTGCAGGCCCTTTGGTTTAACATTGGCTTATAGAGGTAAAATCTTCTTCTCAGAAACCGTATGGCCCGGGTCTTTGATATTTGCTGTATAGTGGACCTCTACCAAGATGGTTCAAATCATAGCACTTGGGCCAAAAATGCCTTCGCCCCGGGCCCTTTGGTTTTACATTGACTTATATAGGGACATTTAAAAAAATCTTCTAAACTGAAACCGCAAGGCCCAGGTCTTTGATATTTCATAATTTGGTGTGAAGCTTCATCTAGTGGACCTCTATCAAATTGTTCAAATTATAGCCCTAGGAAATAGAAGTCAAGGCAATGAAAACATTTGAAAATCTTTTTGTCTGAAAGCAGAAGGCCAAGGTCTTTGATATTTGGTATGAAGCTTCATCTTGTGGATTTCTACCAAGATTGTTCAAATTATAGCTTTGGGGCCAAAAATGGCTCGCCCCGGGGACTCCAAGATTTATATAGACTTATATACATGTAAGGAAAACCTTTAAAAATCTTCTTGTCTGAAACCAGAAGGCTCCGATCTTTGATATTTGGTATGAAGCTTCACTTTTTAGACCACTACCAAGATATTTCAAATTATAGCCAGGGGCCAATAATGGCTCTCCCAGGGGCCCACTTTTTACCCTGTGGATCAGGTGAGCGATCCAGGGCCATCATGGCCCTCTTGTTAAATAATATTATGCTGAAAACTTTGCTGTAATTAACAGCTAGTTTTATAAAGAGATTCCTCTGTTATCATTGAATTTCTGTTTTTGTTAATGCTGCTACCCAGGATATTATCAAAATGTTGGAAATAAACCAAGTTCTTCCCAAGACAACAACAAAGAACGGTCAGATATTCCTGCTGGTTTAATAAGAAACAGGAACTTAAACAGAGGTGTTCTTAAGCCTAAAGAGCCAGTAAAACATTCTGCTGACAAAGTTCAAAAGCCAGCTAAAAACTTAGTGAATCTTGCAAAGTCAAAAGTGGAAAAGAGAATCACAGATACTGTAAACACTCAAAAGTCTGTTCCTGGTGGAACAAGCTATGTGCCATCTAAAGAAAGTAACATTAAGAAAAATGTTAGCAATAAATCCCAACTGGACAGTAATAAAAAGGAACCAGCCAAGAAAAAAGAGGAACCAGTAATAAGTAATATGATTAAAGAGGACAGTTTTGTAGAGACTGGTGAGTGGGTGTGATGTGTGGACAGCTATAATGTACATAGAGGATCTTACATGAGTGTTCATGTATTATTGAATTTATTAAACGAGTTGAGGAAAAGGGATAAAATGCGAGGCTGTGCCGAGCATTTTATCCCTTTTTCTCAACGAGTTTAATAAATTCAATAATACATGAGCACGAATGCAAGATTCTATTTATCATATGACATTTAAAACGCATTTTATTCACGATTTGTTAACAAAAATGTCAATATTCTGCCGTTAGTAAACGCGACGTCGTTCAGGACGTCATACATGTAACGTTACGGGACGTATCTAGCTAATTTGCATATTTAATCCACTAGTGGATTATCGAAAATAATACATGACGTTATTACATTCTCAGACGTGACGTCATATGATAAATTCTAATATATGTATCCTTCTTGTTTGATGTGGTTTGAAAGCCCACATGATTCTTTAACCCTTAGCATGCAACAGGTGACTGCAGTCGCCCATGGGAAACTTTTGTGTACACTGAAGGCGATCGCGGCCGCTAAACTTACTGCTATTCTGTCCCACTGTAGGCGACTCCACTCACCCTCACATACTGCTTCCAATTGACCGCACTTTCCACAAAATTTAACGGCTGTACACAGTGTTTTTGCACACGCCACACATGCACATAGGTTCATAGCTTTGTGTTTGCAGTTTTCAGAAATATGGAAGAAATCGTCAATTATTCATTTTTTTTTTTTTCATTGAAATTTCACTTCATAGTTGACCATTAGAATATTTATTATTGGTGGAAGGGTGTAGACATGGTAAAGTGGCAGTGCAATTAGCCAAAATCTTCAATGATAGTGGGTTTCTATGTGAGGTAACATCTGCAAATATCAAACTGACATTCACAGCAATAAAATGTTTGTAGAAAATGCTTATTCCAGGGCATCAACACTAGGCAGCATAACATCACATACGAAGATTTTTAAGTAAACACCTGATATAAAACAGCACATGAACTATATAATATGGTTTAACCCTTGTCAGGCTGAGCCCGGATATGCCTTTTCTTTGAAACAATGTAGATCCAGATCAGATGGCTTCTGAAGAAGCCATCTGATCAGGATCTACATTGTCATTCGGATTGTGAATTTGTTGCAATAATTTGAATCAAGTAATCTGATTGGTTGATAATCAGTAGTGGGTGTGGCAGATTAAAATATTCAGCAGGACTAGGGTTAAATATGGATTTTTGTTGTTGGATCACAGCATCCAGTCCATTTGACATTGGCTTCAAACATTTACTTGCATCAGTATTTTTGGAAGAATTATCAGTCATGAGTCTAACTAGTTTCTGTTCTGTTGTTGCATTTGTTGCAATATGCAAGTCCAGAACAGCTCAAATGCCAGTCATAACCCTTATCTTGCTGAATATTCAGTTTAGCCGCACTCATTTCTGACTTTGAACCAATCAGATTTGTTTGTTTGAGTTGAGGTTTTATGTCTCTGTCAACACAATTAAGGTCATTTTGGAGACGTTCCTTCCGATTTTGTGGGACTTTTACCCGACTGAACAAATCAGATTACTTGATATAATTTACTCCTACAAATTCACAAATTGAATGTCAAACAGTGTAGATCCTGATCAGATGGCCATCTGATCTGGATCTACACTGTATGTGGATCTACACTGTTTGCAAAGAAAAGGGTTGTCGTGAACAGCAGGATAAGGGTTAATTATTCGCATCACGAAAACACGCCTATATAAATTTGACCCCCTCCAACCCCACTTTTATATAGAAAAACTGGGGTTTACAGGGGTAAACAATATTTTCCTTATTTTTGCTTTGAAATATAGATTGTGGGTACTGGTTAGAACCACCTCATCGAGGAAGTTCTAACGAGTACCCAAAATCTATATTTTGAGTAGAAATAAGAAAAATATCACAATTTTTATCGGAAATTTTTCATTTTTTCGGAGGTAAAATTTACAATGTATTTGAATAGGCATGTTTTCGTAATGATAACATACAGCTCTTTCAGAAGGAATATTAAGACTGAAAATATACATAAGCTTTGCACATTTCAGGTATGGGGTAAGTATGTGTGTTTTGCTATTATCAGCTCTTTTTATTTAACCTTTTCTAACATTTCTATTCAACCATCTTTATAATGTATTTTAAAATTGTGGTCTTAAACTGCAGATTTAAAATATATAGTTGTGCTCTCTCCTTATACAAACTGTCGAGAGATGAACGAGACATTTAAAATACTATAGTTTAAGAGGATATTTGAAATCCTCTCTTTCTTTTACATGTCTTAAATATGTTTGACTTATACAGTGGAACTTTGGTTGCTCAAACCCCTTTCGGACCATAACAATTTGCTCGAGACAGCGGTAGTTTGAGCCACGGAGGGTTACTATTGGTGCCATACCAGGAGGCATAATGGAGATAATTGTGGGGTAATTTTTCGGTGTTATAAATGTATGTTGTGTATACTCATTAGAATCGCCTCATAGAGGCGATTCTAATGACTATACACAGCATTAATTTGCAAGGTAATGAAGGTTACTATTGGTGCCATACCAGGACGCATAATGGAGATAATTGTGGGGTAGTTTTTCGGTGTTCTATATTATAAATGTTTGTTGTGTGTACTCATTAGAATCGCCTCATAGAGGCGATTCTAATGAGTATGCACAGCATACATTTGCAAGATAAAGAAGAAAATCTTCCTACATTATCCTTATATCATGTGTGGAGGAATTCCCTGCGGACCCAAGAACGGGTTCGACTCATCCATGGTAAACGAGCCATCTGGGTTTGAGCCATCAATGTTCTACTGTTGTTAATGAACATGCAATTAGAATCACAGTTATTGCACTGTCAGAGTGTTTTTAAATTAAAATATCAGGAAATAAATGTATATCTGATACATTCTTAAGAATTTTTACTTTCTTTTTGAGGGCCCCCGCCCATAGGGGCTTGAAGAAATATATGGGCTGCATGATGCTTCCACGCAGAGCTGAATCCAGCCCGCATACTAGTACTGGTAAACTGCTTAGAGGATCTCAGCCTGTCCAGGAACCGTGTTGCGAGGCGGACCGCCCATGCTAATAAACCCTATTGGTTTCATTGGGCGACAGGGCTTGAGATGTCATTTTATCTCAATGTCGGGTAAAAGTCCCACAAAATTGGAAGCAACGTCTCCAAAATGACCTTTACAGTGTTGACGGGGACGGTAAACCTCAAATCAAACAAACAAAACTTTCTTTTTGAAAATTGTTAGAGAGACTGTGACTAGCAGAAAGTTATTTACATCTGAAATACATGTACAGTGAAATTCCATAATGGCCCCCGCCCATCGGGGCTTGAAGAAATAGATAGGCTGCATTATCAGATGCTTCCACGCAGAGCTGAAATCCGACCGCACGCGAGTACTGGTAAATAGCTTAGAGGACCTAAGCCTGCCCAGGTAAAGTGGTGCGAGTTGGACGTCCATGCTTATAAACCCTATTGGTTTCATTGGGCGACAGGGCTTGAGTTGTCATTTCATCCGGTAAAAGTCCCACAAAATTGGAAGCAGCGTCTCCAAACGACCTATACAGTGTTGACAGGGAGGGTAAACCTCAAATCAAACAAACAAACAGTGAAATTCCGCTATTAAGACCACCTAAAATTATGACATTCTGTTTTAAAAAGTTTTTCTCTCTTTGTGCTTTCTGCACACAATGTCCTCTGGTCAGAGACCACCTTTGGAACTGTTCAAAAGTGGTCTTAATATAGGAATTTTACTGTATATTGTTTAAAATTGCTTTAATATAATAAATATATTTTTTATTTCTCTTTTTCAGGGGGAAAAAGGAGAAAAGGTAATGCATATCTCATCTTATTTCTTCACAGAAACAAATTACAATTTTTCTTCTCCCTATAAAAGCATCCTAGCAGGCACATGACATAATTGTGACGTCACATCAACGACGGTACAACGTTGTGACGTTTCTGCAACATCACATCTACGTCGGTGCAACGTCGTGACGTTGCACCGATGTTGATTTGACAAAGCCCTGGTGACATGTGTCTGCTGGGATGTGTTGCGGGTGCTTGTGGGCTTCAATTAGGTGATTCTAACAAGAGCCCATTACATATGTTTTAATGGAGATTAAGAAAAATTAAATCCACAATGGCAAGATCTTATGCTTATGTCTCTTTGCATAGATATTATTCTCTAGTAGGTACATGTGATCAGCGAAGACTCTGATCAGACTGCGCGAATGCGCAGGCTGATCTGAGTCTTCGCTGGTCGCTCAAGACTTCTTGTAGATTTTGTCATGCATTGGCTCATATAGTAACTTTGGGTTGATTGATTATCAGTTGACACAAAAAGTAATGGAAAATGTACCAGGTCTTTCCACTTTTCTTAACCCTTATCCTGCTTTATCACATGACGTCGCGACTGAGAGTGTAATAACGCCATGTAATATTTTCAATAATCCACTAGTGGACTAACTATGCAAATTAGCTAGATACGTCCCGTAACGTTACATGTATGACGTCCTTAACGACGTCACGTTTACTAACGGCGTAATATTGACATTTTTGTAAACAATCATGAATAAAATACGTTTTAAATGTCATATGATAAATAGAATCTTGCATTCGTGCTCATGTATTATTGAATTTATTAAACTCGTTGAGAAAAAGGGATAAAATGCTCGGAAAAGCCTCGCATTTTATCCGTTTTCCTCAACTCGTTTAATAAATTCGATAATGCAGGAACACTCATGTAAGATCCTCTATGAACATAACAACCCCTACCCTGGCAAACAGTTTAGATCGAGATCAGATGCCATCTGATCAGGATCTACACTGATTGTCATGCAGAAGAAGCCATTTGATCAGAATTTACATAGGTTGTCATGCAGATTGTGAATTGAACAAAAACATTATATCAAATAATTTGATTGGTTGATAGTTAGCAATGGGTGTGGCTAAATTAATTTATTTAGCTGGATTAGGGTTAACCTGTATATGACACATAGAATCTTCCACCTAATAATTGGGACAGGCTCATTTCCAGTTTAGGGGTGTCTGATTTACTTTCTTTCAATACTTCTAAACTCTTGACGGGGACATAAGACGGGTTCTGGCAAACCAAGTGTTGAAGGGTGTTAGCTGAAATAAAATGAAAGGAAAGGTGGTGAAATGAGTTCGTACACTGTGAAAAGAGAGTGTTAGTATAGTTGAAAGATAAAAAACAGAAATTGATCTTTTAAGAAGAAGCATGAACCACCAGGCTAACAGCACTGCTAAACTGCATCAGAGTGGCTTGCATTACAACAGAGGCAGGTAGAGCATGACAGATGCTTGAAAGATTTACTTTCTTTTCTGTGATTTTTGTAAAATTCCATATACTTAAAGAAAACAGTGAAGACACTGATCAGATGCTGTCTTTTACACTGTCTGATCTGGGTCTTAATTGATTGCCGCTGTCCTTTGGGTATATACAGGTTAAATGAGTAATTTTTATTCCAGGAAAAGGGGAAGGAACCAAATTACAAAAGAAGAAAGGAGGGAAGGATAAAAATAAAAAGAAGGTTGAAGATGAAGAAGAAGAATATCGTAAGTTCAATTTTCATTTGTTTATTTCATTACCATAACACACCCATGCAACATAGTGCATTTTTACACATCTCCAAAATGGCTACTTTTCCTCTGAAAAATTGTGATTGTGGATGCTTGTTAGAACTGCCTCATTGAGGCAGTTCTAACAAGTACCCACAACCTATGTATTGGAGCAAGAATAAGAATAATAATGTATACCCCAGTAAACCCCAGTTTTCTCTATATAAAGTGGGGTTTAGAGGGGTGTTCATTTCACAGACTTGTTCAGGTGATGGCTTGTTTGTTTGTTGTTCTACCATATCACTATTTCTTGATTGTTTAGAATATTTTTTATGCATCACCCAAAACATGGGGAGGAATATTCATAGCTCCTGATAGGGAGGAGTAACAAGAATAATTATGAATATTCTAATGAAGCCACACCCATTATCAGCTATCAGCCAATCAGATTACTTACATATATTATATTCATAAAATTCACAAACTCACTGACAAACAGTGAAGATCCTGATCAGATGGCTTCTGAAGAAGCCATCTGATCTGGATCTACACTGTTTGCAATGAAGAAGCCATCTGATCTGAATCTACACTGTTTACATTGAAGAAGCCATCTGATCTGGATCTACACTGTTTGCAAAGGTAGAGACTGTTGTGAACAACAGGATAAGGGTTGAGGGATAATTTTCCATATTTCTTGTTAGAAACATATGTTGTGGGTACAACACAGCTTTTAAGGATTAGTAAGAAAAATTATCCCAAAAGTATCCTTATTTTTCCTTCACATAATGAGAAGCCTCCGTGGTGCAGTGGTTACGCTACTCGCCTTGTAAACCAGGGATCGCAGGATCGATCCCGGGCTTCTCCAGACTTTCGGATGAGTCTTCAAAACCGAGGTCCCGTCTCCGTATGACCTTAGCTGTTGGTGGGATGTTAAACTAAAACTCACTCACTCCTTCACATAATGAGTTATGGATAGATTAGTTTTTTTTTTGTTGTTGTTGTTATTTTTACTTTCTTGACAGTTGTACATAACTGCAGACAGCAGAACCTCCCAAAATTCAAACTTCTGGATAATTCAAAGTGTTTGTCTAAATTCAGGTATAATGAATACTGCCATGACAGGTGAAACTTAAATATCTAGAAACTTGCCGCACCTGAGTACTGGTTAACCGCTTAGAAAGACTAAGCCTGCCCAGTTTAAGTAGTTTGAGTCAGACCATTCAATGAATATAAGCCCTATTGGTTTCAATGGGCGGCAGGGCTTGAGCTGTCATTTCATCTCGGTGTCTGGTAAAAGTCCCAAGAAATTGGAAGCAACATCTCCAAAATGACCTAAATTGTTGTTGTGGATGTTAAACCTCAATTCAAACAAGAAACATTAAATAGCTAGAATTCCAGTGGCGTGTTAACCTTTGCTAATTAGAACTCACTCTTGAGTCCCCAGAGAATTCTTCCATATACACCATCACAACCTCATTATAAGACAGTTCGTTATAACACAGTTCGTTATAACATGGTTGTGGATATAACACGGTTTCAAGATGGATGCATAAAATGTATAGATTGTAATGAAAAATGACCATAAATGGTCATTTTTCTATATAATCTAACATTTTTGTTTGGCTATAACATGGTTATTGAACTATCAAGGTTTCTGCTTTTGACCCCATTAATAGTGTTATAAAGAGGTTGTGGTGTGTTTAGGATAACTTAGAGCTTTTGTCTTGAAAAGGTATGCTGTGAGGCAATTCTTATGAGTACAGACAACATACCTAGGTATGCTGTGTGTTCATATTTGAATGTGTGTACTCAATGAGGCAATTCTAATGAGTTCACACAACATACCTATGTATGATAGAAGATTGTACAACATCCCAAAATTATCTACATTGTGTGTTTGTTTGCATGGGGGCAGGTTTAATATATAAGTGGATTACCAATGCAGTTTATCAAGAAACTGACAACTGCCCTTCTTGAATTCAGCCGAAGGAAAGGGAGAGAATGACAATAGAAATGAACAGTGTATTAAAGAGGTTGTTCCACAAGCTTAACCCATTGCATGCGGGAAATCGCTAAAGGGGTACCTTGGCAAACAGTGCAGCCCCAGATCAGACGCCGCAGAATGCGGTGTCTGATCAGGGCCTGCACTATTTTCTGTCATAAACAAAATAAACATGAAATAATAGGCCTGACACCCCTTACAGACAAATGGACTTGTCCATCATATAGCAATGGAAGAGTCCACCAGCAATCGGTTAAAGAAATAGCAACCTTTTCCTTGTATCCTGTTATAGATCCCAATTAAAATATTTGTAGCAGATGATGACATTCTACTTTTTCATTTTTCATGAAAAATAGGGCTTGTCATTTCATGGGAATCATATCTCAGAGAACAGTTGATATGAAATGCCAAGCCCTGTTTTCTCTGAAAGAAGCAGAGGATGAATTTTACTGCTTTTCAATTTTCAGAAAAAAAAATAAAGCTTGACATTTTCATGTGAATCATCTGCTCAGCAGATGATTCACATGAAATGTCAAGCCTTATTTGCTACTTCATGTTTGTGGCCTTAAGGGTTAATGTTTTTATCTCTAACTTAAACTAGAAACTAAATCTCCCGAGGTCCCTGTAGAGAAGGAACCAGAACCGGTAGTTACTGCTCCCCAGCCAGTCCCAGATAAATCTAATGCTAAAACAATCGACAAAAAAATGAAACAGGGCCATAAAAGAGTGAAAGGTAAACAGGGTGTTGTTTTGTGCACTGTCTTTTGGTTAACCTGCATAACATTATTTACAGCTGTATATTGCTTTAATGTCACATACCATACTGCACTGTGTGCTTAGTTTTTTTTCTTCAAAATTGTATAAAAAATCATGGTGAAGTCTACCTAATAAGTGCACACTCGATTCGAAAAATAAAATGGCTTAGGACACATTACAGATTGATTTGATTTTCAACAGAGGGGTTCACCACATACACATAGTTTTATCTGAGTCAAAAATGCACCAAAACTCCATATGACATTGTAGAGAGGTGTGTGCTTATAAGAGCATGTACGGTAAATAGGGCGAAAACGGTATATCACTTTTGCAGTAAAGTTAGGCCAATGGCTGTCAATGCAATTCTACAGCAAAGGTCCTTAACGCTGAGCACTCTGTTAAAAAATTCAGCAGATGACATTCATGGTGCTTCCGCGCAGTGCTGAAACTGACCGAATTTGAGTACTGGTAAACAGTTAACTGCGTAGAAGGTCTAAGCCTGCACTGCTCAGAAGGTCTAAGCCTGACCAGGAAAAGTGGTGCAAGACAGACAACTCCTTTAACCCTAGTGGTTTCTTGGGGCGGTAGCAAAGGCTTGAGATGTCATTTCATCTCAGTTTTGGGGAAAAGTCCCTCAAAATCAGAAGCAACGACTCCAAAATAACCTTCATAGTGTTGACCGGGATGTAAAATCCCAACACAAACAAACAAAATATTTTGTTCTTTTTCTGAGAAAACAGGGTTTGACATTTCATGCAAATTCTCTCCATTGGAGTGAAAAGTCTACCTAATAAGTGCACACTCGATTCGAAAAATACAGATTGATTTGAATGTCAGCAGAGGGGTTCACCACATACACATATGGTTATCTGAGTCAAAAATGCACGAAAACTCCATATGATATTGTAGAGAGGTGTGTGCTTATAAGAGCATGTACAGTAAATAGGGCGAAAACAATATATCACTTTTGCAGTAAAGTTAGGCCAATGGCTGTCAGTTGGAGACAATTTGCATGAAATGTCAAAACATGTTTTCAGGGATAAAATATGACAAATATCAGTTTGTCATCTGCTGAATTAGCCCAGAGAGTGGTAAAATAACTGAAACTAATAGTAAGTAATGCAGAAAAAACTGTACTGAACACGGATGATGTCATAGCAAAGACTACTGATGTCATATAGCAAGACTGTATTAATGACAGCAAAAGCTGTACTACTAGCATAGCAACGACAATGCTTTGCCTTGAAAAACTGGTAGTAGTCTAGACAGGGGTGATTTTTGTACGAATAAAATACAAGATCTATCAGCAGAGTGGTTTGATTTCTGCTTTGGATTTCAGCTAAGCACCCTTTATTTTGAGATTCAGACACTCCTCACCTTTTGACATTTGAACTTACAGACTTCTTATAGACTTTTCTATAATTCTTAATCAGCTTCTGTGAGTTCATTATTAACCCTTGTCCTGCTGAATAAATTAGTTTGATCACACCCATTTCTGACTATCAGCCAGCCAAATTACTTGTATTTATATGAGCAAGGACTGGTGGGAACAGCAAAGACTCAGATCAGCCTGCGCATCCACCCACTATGACAGGTGCTGTCAAATATTTCGGAGGCTAGTAGGTCCACATAATCAGTTTTTGCCGGTTGCTCAGAAGTAGTTACAGTGAAATTCCGCTATTAAGACCACCTACAATTAAGACTAATTCTGCTTTAAAAACCTTATTTTATAGGTTGCAGTAATATTCTTTCTTTGTGTTTCTTTGTGTTTTCTGCATTCCATGTCCTCTGGTCAGAGACCACCTTTGAGACTGTTCAAAAGTGGTCTTAAAGACCACTTTTGAACAGTATCCAAGGTGGTCTTAATACAGGAGTTTACCTGTATTTATGTAATTTACCTTTTATCATCAGATGTTACAAAAGGTAAGGTGGAAGAATTTGTTGTGGTTCCTTCTAAAACAAGTGACTTTCAGTTTTGCTACTGCTGTGTGTTCTGTATGCTTAACCCTTGACCTGCTGCATATTTAAATATGCCACACCCACTACTGATTATCAACCAATCAGATTACTTGATGCAAATTATTGCAACGTATTATTAAACTGAATGGCATTAATTAACAATGAAGATGCTGAACAGATGGCTTCTTCAGAAGCCATCTGATCTGGATCTACATTGTTTGGAAGGTAAGACAAATCCTGGCTCAGCAGGACAAGGGTTAAGTGGTGGCATCTGAACAAAAAGTGCTTAGATTATATTATAGAAAAATGACCATTTATTGTAAACTACATTTTTGTGATCAAGCTTTTTACTGTGTTATATCCAAATCCATGAATTATTGAACAGTGTTAAAGAAAGGGTTAGGTGTAATTCTCGCAGGGACAGCATGCAGAGGTTAATAACTGTCATCCTAATTAAGAGACTTTTTAGTAATGATTGTCATGATATAAGTTTAATTAAAATAGTTATGTATTGTTGCATTTTTTAGAAATTTTGTAATCCATTAAGAGAACACATCCGTGCAACATAGTGCAATATTAACATCTCCAAAATAGCTATTTTTCTGATGAAAATCCGTGATATTTTTCTTATTTATACTGCAAACATAGGTTGTGAGTGCTCATTAGAACTGCCTCATTGAAGCGGTTCTAATGAGTACCCACTACCTATGTCTTGGATCAGAAATAAGAAAAACAATGTATACCCCCGTAAACCCCAGTTTTTGCCATATAAAATGGGGTTTAAGGGGGTGTTCATTTCCATACTTGTTCACGTGATGATTAGTTTCAGTCTGAAGCTATTGCTGTTAATTGTATCACATGTTACACTATGAATCATTCCTTATAAATCATTATTATTACACTGTATTTTTGTTATTTTGCCAGTTCAGATGGTTTATCCAGTTTTTTCTAAAATTTGACTAATTTCAGCTTTCCATCTTGTCCAAGATATTCAAACTTAACAAAGGTGTTAGTTAACGTTATGATGAAACAACTCTCATCAGTCATTATGGAAAATCCATGAGCAGTGTTGCTGAGACAAAATGTGAGTAGCTTTTGCACTGCAATGCAAAAGCTACTCACATTTTGTCTTGGCAAATAATATCTTGGGTATTAGATATTTAATACACATGCCAGAACATTGAATGTTTTTATCGCTAGCGAGGTTGTTAAGCATCATGGCATTGTGTCAGTAACAGAATTGCAGACAGTGTAGACTCTGATCAGACTGCTCCTTTAGGAACAGTCTTATTTGGGTTTGCTCTGCTTTTGCCAAGTTAGTTTGTCCGAGTATCTAATGTACTTCTTTTAATCATTAATACTAGGGGGTCAGTCAAAACCTGTTAAGCCTATGTTAGCGGGAATGAGCCATTTCCCAAAGCCCACATCCGCAACTAATCCAGCAAGGAGAAGCTCTGTGGCAGGTACCACAATATTGTGTGTGAACACTGCACAAATTGTTGTGTCTAGCACAAAATGGATCAGTGTGCTTTCACTTGTTTTACAAGAGTGCATATTCATGTCACAGAACACATAATACTTAACCTTTATCCTGCTGAATAATTTATTTAGCCCATTTCTGGCTATCCACCAATCCAATTACTTGATATGATGTTTTGTTTCAGTTCACAAATGAAATGATGAATACATGTAGTGGTGATACCTCACTCATCAAGAGGGAGACACCCTCATTTTGATGCTAATTTTTGCCCAATTTATGCTAAATTCTAGTAAAATATTTTGTAGTCTCCCTCATTTGAACTGAGAATTTCCCTATATATTCCTTACATCTCCCTGATCACAATAGCAAACTCCCTCTTACTGTTCAAATCAAAGCGCCAAAGGCACTGAAATGACAGATTCTATGAGAAAATCATAACACTGTGAAAACTTACAGAAAACCTTTCTAAAAAGAGCTTAAAATTTAGAAAGGTAGTTCTGCAAATTCCAATATATAATATGTTTGCAGATGTCTATAGACCGGTGGTATTATGAAACGCCGTTCAATGCAAGCGCCACGTTTTGTTTCCTTGTGCAAGAAACTTTATCCACATTGCTTAGTACTGGTTTCTTCCCAGGAAAAGAGGGCCACATGGAAGATTAGTACTAGTACTAAATGTGTTACCCTCTATAAATGAGGTTGATTATTATTATTATTATTATTATTATTACGGTAACTAATATAATCACAAATAATTACAGTCAGAGGACATATTCTGGTATATACATGTACTAATTTTTTTGCAACTTTCAAAATGGCTATGTCGTGCCTGAAAGGGACTGTAAAATTCAAAACTGCACAGTAGTTTTGAAACTAGATATTTTCCCGGATTTTTTGTGAGATTTTCATTTATTCCTTCCTTTTTATGTCAGCTAAATTCAAATTCAAAATTGTGTGTTAGCTGTCTTTTATTCATCACAACCTTGAACTTCTTATAGGCATTGCAAAAGAATTAAATCTCATAACAAAGAAAGGGGGGGGGGGGGGTGCGAATTTTGTCTCTGCTACTGTACCTTCAGTCTTGATTTGTATGCTTGTGCTTCTGGTAAGCAAAAAAAAGAAAAATTGTCAACAACATTTCAGAGCCAATTATATGTGACTGTACATGTGTAGTGCTATTGCTAAAATTTGCTACAAACCAATAGAAAAGTAGCATCTTCATATATCCAAAAGAAACAATGCAAAGATTATTTTAAACACAATTTTCAAATACCACTACTCTTTTTGTTCTGCTTTTGAAGCCATTTTTAAATCTCATAATGCACTGGATTAGACTAATATGACATGGCAGCTTGTGGGTCATCATGACATGTTGAGGCTAGATCAAATTGCCAGGTATTGACTCTGAGTCTATAAATAGCTTTAATGTCTTGTTGTAATTGCACGACCCGCAGAAAAAGCGACCGACTGAAGTCGGTTGATTTTCTAAGAGTGCCCTAAAATCACCATGTCATTCTGTCAGTCTGTCAGTCTGTCTGTCCGTCCGTAACCTGTTTGTGAAAATTGGTGATAGTGACTTAACCGCTTGGAATATTTAGACAATTTTTGGCATACTGATAGATATCAATGAGATCTAACCAATGAGCTTGCGAAATATTACATTCCATTTAGTATAGCCTCGCCGAGGCGAAAAATGTGAGAATTTTCGAACTGCTTCTCCTCGGAAACCGTTGGGCCGATTGAAGTCAAATTTCATATGGAGCCTCTATGGGATGGGGGAAACCAAAATTTGCTCATTGGGTCCAGGTCACATGACCAAAATGGCCACCAAGCCATATATGGTCTGTCTGTCTGTCCGTCCGTAACACGTTTGTGAAAATTGGTGATAGTGACTTAACCGCTTGGAATATTTAAACAATTTTTGGCATACTGATAGATATCAATGAGATCTAACCAATGAACTTGCGAAATATTACATTCCATTTAGTATAGCCTCGCCGAGGCGAAAAATGTGAAAATTTTCCAACTGCTTCTCCTCGGAAACCGTTGGGCCGATTGAAGTCAATTTCATATGGAGCCTCTATGGGATGGGGGAAACCAAAATTTGCTCATGGGGTCCAGGTCACATGACAAAAATGGCCGCCAAGCCATATATGGTAAAAACCCTTCAAAAATAGTATTCTCCAGAACCACTGGGCAGATTTCCACGAAACTTGATAAATAGCATCTGGGACGTAGGCCCATCATAAATTGCTAAAATGGTGACCCTGGGTTAACCTTGACCTTCTTTATGCCTAGGTCAAACTTTGACACATATGCTTTTGTATTGGAAAAGTGAGAATGCATTTTATCCTGCAAACGATTCAGAATACAGTACTAAAGTATAAGATATATTTTTGCTCCTTACGATAAGGCGCATTTATTGGGGGAACCGTTTTAGGTCCAGGTCACATGACCAAAATGGCTGCCATACCCATATATGGTAACACTCATAAAGCTAAAAGCATCCGGCGGGTCGTGCACTTCAGCTGAAGCACTGGTTTAAATAGCTTTAATGTCTTGTTGTGATTTTTTACAAATTTTGAACTGTTCAAGAACTAGTACAATTCTAGAACCAGAGCTTTCAGAGCTTCCATGCACTTTGGGCATTATAATTAACCTCAGATGTTGAAGATTGAATTTTTTTTTTGTCTGCAACCCACAATCAGTTCAAGAATTTCTTTCATTTTAATGTGTTTTGTGACAACAGTTACTGTTAAAGAACCAGTTAATTGTTGGCTAACAGTTCTAGAACTTGCAAATCAGTTCAAGATTTTTTTAATTAAGAGCAACTGTTCTACAACTCACAAATCAGTTCAAGAACAGTGGTAGTTCTAGAATTTTTATTCTTTCACTTTAGTGTGGTTTTGTGACAACTGTTCAAGAACCATTTGATTTTGGGGCAACAGTTCTAGAACTTGCAGATCAGTTCAAGAACTGGTTTAGTTCTAGAATAACTCTTCCTTAGATCCCATAGTTTTGGAACCAGTGTTCGAGAACGATTCAGGTTCCAGAACTACAGTTCAAGAATTATTCTGTAAGTTCAAGAACGGTTCTAAAGGTTCATCAAAAGTTCAAGAGTTTTATGCTTGTTCTAGAACAAATTTTACTCGATGGGCTTCTAATTGAGATTTTATGGTGTCTTACTGTAGAGCTGACTCAAATTCTCAGGAATTGTTGGCCAAAGAATTCCAATTGTCTTCAGGAATTATGGGCCAGGGACTCAAATACTAGCTGTTGAAAGCATTACAGCTTATTTCATTAATTTCTCATCAAGAATGACTAATGTTTTCATTCATAAGCTTCACTGGAGTTTTTGAACTGAAATTTGACAGGCCCATATTAGACATTGGTATGAAAGTCATTAAAGAAATGTCTGTCAAAAGATATTTTATTGAAGTCGGTAAGAATTAGGAATTTAATATTAAAAAGTAAATACCATTGAATTGTACTTCAATTTGACTTCCCTGAATAATTTATGATGTCCAATATCTATTGTCAATAAAAATAATAACATGTTTCATTTGTCATTATTGAAATGTCGTGAACTACTGTGCAGATTATAAACACACTTCCAGGGAAGGCAACCCATTTCAAAAATACCTTAAAACTCCTAAAAGTTTGGACACCTTGAGAACTTGCAGTAATTCTCCTAAATCTTTAACGAAGTTTTTCATGATCCAGCAAAGGCAGACATAGTAGACCCTGATCAGACGTTTATGAGCAGTCTGATCTGGGTCTGGACTATTTGCTTAGACCTGTCTCTCCCAATACTTTGGATCATCTACCTTGTAGAAGAGGTCTCCTCTGCCCTGTATATAGGGTCAATTCCTAAATGAAATGAGGGGAAGTCTGAACTGGGTCCATGTTTGCAAAAATGAGTTTTTAACCCTTTTTGTACCATAATGGAATCTTTCTCCTTATATATAGCAGGTCGCCCCTGCCTATCATTTTAATTATAAACCAAATTCATTATAGGATACCATTGCAACTGCAAATTTGTAACACATCTGTGCTAGGGAAAAGTCAGTGTTCAGATTTCAGGATTATTACATCAATTTTATACAAGTTTGATATGTTAGGATTTGTATTATATACCTGAAGGTGTCAGGGACAATTTGCGAGTCTGGCATGCAAATCAGAGTAACGGTTCTTCTGCTGTGCACCTCGACTTATCATGCTTTACATTTTGCTTTACAGTTGCGTGAAATATCTGAAATAGTTTCAGAGTTATGGAATGGACATGTCTGAATTATTACTGTACTGTGTTTATTCCAAGTGCCATTTTTATGTCCCCCGAGAATCTTTGATTCGGGAGGCATATTGTATTTGCCCTGTCTGTCTGTTGTCATTTTTGGCTGAATTATCTCCCCTTGAAATTTTGCCCTGTCTGTCTGTCTGTTTGTTTGTCTGTCCGTCACAAAAACTTTAACCTTGATCGTAACTTCAAAAGTATTTGACCTAGCCCCATGAAACTTCACACACCTATTCATCATCACAAGGGCTACATTCTGACCAAGGGCAATAACTCTGTTGTCATTTTTGGCTGAATTATCTCCCCTTGAAATTTTGCAAAAACTCAGAAATTGGCTCCCATGAGAGGCATTGGTCACCTATAGTGACAGCTCTTGTTCAATGTTCAAAGGACAATAACTCCAAAAGTAGGTAATCCAGATTTATGGTTCATGTGCTCTGCACATCGTCTTATAGTGCTTATAAGGCTTAAAGAAATATTTGGGCTGCATGATGCTTCCATGCAGAGCTGAAACCTATCGCACATGAGTACTGGTAAACTACTCAGAGGATCTAAGCTTGCCCAGGCAAAGAGACACAAGTAGGACCATCCATGCTTATAAACCCTATTGGTTTCATTGGGCGACAGGGCTTGAGATATCATTTCATCTCAATGTCGGGTAAAAGTCCCACAAAATAGGAAGCAACGTCTCCAAATTGACCTATACAGTGTTGACGGGAATATAAAACCTCAAATCAAACAGTTATATATAGCAGGAGTCCATTTCAAAATTTAGGGGTGACAGATTGTGTTTTCTTCAAAATTTATTTGGAAAATGATTGAACTTTTAGCAAACAGTGGAGGCCCTGATCAGACGCTGCATTCTGCTTCATCTGATCTGGGACTGCACTGTTTGCCGGTGTACCCCTTTTGGGGTTTCTGGTACTAAATGGGTCAAGTAATTTACAGACGAGAAAGTAGATGCCAATTGTCTTGATTGGCATCATATGGGTTAACCCTTCTCTTGCTGAATATTCATTTTAGCCACACCCATCTCTGACTATGAACCAGTCAGATTACTTGATGTAATTTATTCCTACAAATTCATAAAATCAATGTCAAACAGTGTAGATCCTGATCAGATGGCTTCTTCAGAAGCCATCTGATCTGGATCTTCACTGTTTGCAAAGATAGGCGTTGTCGTGAACAGCAAGATAAGGGTTAAAGATGTTCAGTTTACTAGAAAGACAAACAGAAGTTACAAAAGTTGTTCCCCCTGTAAAAATGACAGAAAATATTTCAGCTGTATCTTTTCACCTTCATAAAAAGTTTGTTGAAATTATAATATATTTATTGCCTTTTGTAATGTTAAGAATATATTTTAAATGTGCCCATGTTTTTAGTTTAATTAAATTTCACCCGAAATATAACATTCGGAATTTAAGGTGAGTTTATGCTTTCCTTTACCTTTATTTTTTCTATCGAGAATATTTTTCGTAAGTAAAATATATATGAAAGTAATGATATAGTATAGTAATAACAATTATAAGAAATGAAAATGTCTGTGTGGACAGCTTTCTTTGATTGTTGGCAGTAATTTATAGGGCTGTACAAAGAACTACAATGGTGTTCTAGGCCAGAGGTGCAGTAAGCAGAAACAAGAAATATCTTTAAAAAAGATATGCGGCGTAGGTTTAATTGGAAGGTTGTTTAGAAACCAGTGCTTCAGCTGAATTGCACGCCCAGCCGGATGCTTTTAGCTTTATGAGTGTTACCATATATGGGTATGGCGGCCATTTTGGTCATGTGACCTGGACCTAAAACGGTTCCCCCAATAAATGCGCCTTATCGTAAGGAGCAAAAATATATCTAATACTTTAGTACTGTATTCTGAATCGTTTGCAGGATAGAATGAATTCTCACTTTTCCAATACAAAAGCATATGTGTCAAAGTTTGACCTAGGCACAAAGAAGGTCAAGGTCAACCCAGGGTCACCATTTTAGCAATTTATGATGGGCCTACGTCCCAGATGTTATTTATCAAGTTTCGTGGAAATCTGTCAAGTGGTTCTGGAGAAGACTATTTTGAAGGGTTTTTACCATATATGGCTTGGCGGCCATTTTGGTCATGGGACCTGGACCCCATCAGCAAATTTTGGTTTCCTCCATCCCATAGAGGCTCCATATGAAATTTGACCTTAATCGGCCCAACGGTTTCCGAGGAGAAGCAGTTCGAAAATTTTCACATTTTTCACCTCGGCGCGAGGCTATACTAAATGGAATGTAATATTTCGCAAGTTCATTAGTTAGACCTCATTGATACTATCAGTATGCCAAAAATTGTTTAAATATTCCAAGCGGTTAAGTCACTATCACCAATTTTCACAAACGGGTTACGGACGGACAGACAGACAGACCATATATGGCTTGGCGGCCATTTGGGTCATGTGACCTGGACCCCATGAGCAAATTTTGGTTTCCCCCATCCCATAGAGGCTCCATATGAAATTTGACTTCAATCGGCCCAACGGTTTCCGAGGAGAAGCAGTTCGAAAATTTTCACATTTTTCACCTCGGCGAGGCTATACTAAATGGAATGTAATATTTCGTAAGTTCATTGGTTAGATCTCATTGATATCTATCAGTATGCCTAAAATTGTTTAAATATTCCAAGCGGTTAAGTCACTATCACCAATTTTCACAAACTGGTTACGGACGGACAGACAGACTGAGAGAATGACACGGTGATTTTAGGGCACTCTTAGAAAATCAACCGACTTCAGTCGGTCGCTTTTTCTGCGAGTCGTGCAATATGAGCTACAATAGTGACAGCAACAATTGTCTGGCTATGAACTGGTTTACTGTATTCAAACAATTCAGATGTCACGCGAGGAAAAATAGCTTTGCAGAGGGCGGTGTCCCGCCTCTTTGAGCTAAGGTCAATGTACAAGGTCAAGGTTAAAAACATGACCTCATTTCAAGAGCATATGATCTCAAGTATATGCACAAAAAATAAGAAAACGTTATCATTTACTGTTTTTGAACACAAATTCTAGGGTTAACATTTAGGGTTGTCGCTATGGTGAACGTAAACGCATAGGCGGACGAACAACCGGCGAGCAAACGGACGGAAACTTGATCTTATGTGCACCTAAGTAAAACTCAAATTACACTTATTCCTTTTCAGAATTTATATAACATTAATGATATTCGAAAATGTCCATTTTGTGTTAAAATGGAGGACATAAAGTATGCTGAAGACAAATGATACACTGTAACTTTTATTTAGCATATATTTTAAATTAAACATCTGTCAATTTGTAATGCGATTATTACATGTTTTTGTCATGCTATATCTCTTTATTGGTTTCATTGGGCAACAGGGCTTGGTGTGTCATTTCATCTCAATGTCGGGTAAAAGTCCCACAAACTTGGAAGCAACGTCTCCAAAATGACTTACACAGTGTTGATGGGGACGTTAAACCTCAAATCAAACAAACAATTCCTTTCGCAGAAAATTCTTCCTTTCGCGAAAGGAACCTTCCTTTCGCGAAATGGTTCCTTTCGCTATATAGATCAACCATGTGAAATTAGGTCAAAATAGCTATTCACCACAGCAGTTACAGAATTCACTAGAAACACAATTATACATATGACCTATGGTCATCAAAGGACAAGACGGTGAGCAAGCCGAAACTGTATATATTTTTCATTCATGTCTCACATAAAAAACGAAACATTTCCTAGGTTAAAACTTCAGTAAACTGTCGTATTTTTGAGTAGATTTATTTATGCAAATCATTGACCAATGAAATGGTCATCTCCTTGGACATGTGGTTTTATTGACCAATGGAATAACGAAAAATTTAGGACAAAAGCAAAACTATAACGGCTACGCCGTAAAAAAAAGTATGCCAACCAAAGAGCCCTAGATAAACCTGCCATTTTTGTCATTTACGAAATTGGGACCTGACTGTCACAGAATAGAATTTTTTCTTCTTCTTCTCCTTTTTCTTCTTCTTCTTCTTCTTCTTCTTCTTTGTCTTCTTGACCCCATCCATCGGGGCTTGAAGAAATAGATGGGCTGCATGATGCTTCCACGCAGAACTGAAACCGACCTGCATACGAGGACTGGTAAACCGCTTAGAGGATCTAAGCCTGACCAGGCGAAGCGGTGCGAGTTGGCCTGTCCATGCTTATAAACCTATTGGTTTCATTGGGCCCCAGGGCTTGAGATGTCATTTCATCTCAATGTCGGGTAAAAGTACCACAAAATTGGAAGCAATGTCTCCAAAATGACCTTTACAGTGTTGACGGGGACTTTAAACCTCAAATCAAACAAATCATTGTCTTCTACTTTTTCTTCTTTTTTCTTTTTTGTCGCGCCTGCTATTAGCATGGCGCGATATAGGCGCCCAGTTTTCCGTCCGTTCGTTCGTCCGTCCGTTCGTCAAGGCGTCAACATTGCGACCACCCTAGCGTTCACCCTAATGGTCAAGTTTACCATAGGCGCGACATAGCCTTCGGCGGAATTCTTGTTTTTCTTCTTCTTTGTCTTCAGTTTCTTGCATCTTTTTTGTTATGGCTGCTTTAAGCATGATGCAATATAGGAGTCCAATTTTCGTTCGTCCGTTCACTCGTTTGTCAAGCCGTCAACAACCACCTTAATGTTCACCCACATGGTCAATTCTATTTCTCAAGATTTTAAAATAAGAGCTTCATTGATGGTTCTTGGTTTTGTTTGTTTGATTTGAGGTTTAACCTCCCCGTCAACACTGTAAAGGTGATTTTGGAGACGTTGCGTCCAATTTTGTGGGACTTTTACCCGACATTGAGATCAAATGACATCTCAAGCCCTGTCGCCCAATGAAACCAATAGGGTTTATTAGCATGGACGGTCCGCCTCGCACTGCGGTTCCTGGACAGGCTTAGATGGTTTTGTGACTTTGCGCCCACAGGTGCGACATAGCCTTTGGCCAAATTCTTAAGGGGAATGGGAACACCTGGCAGGTTTTTCTGCCATTTTTCAAAAGGAGACAACTTGGGACTTCCTGTGCTCATTTCTATAAACTCTGTCCCACTGAAAAAGGGGTCAACTTTTAAAGGAAAGAATTTGCTCCTCAGGAGCAAATTCTTTCCTTTAAGAGTTGACCCCTATTGACATGGAAGACAAAAATAATTTTGAAGGAGTTGCATCCCCTGAAGGTGTTCACATTCCGCTAAATTTGTTCTTCCTTACTTCTGCTCTGCGATGTTTACTTGACTGCATGGCTCTTTCTCTCTGCAGACATTGGCAATTGCAAAGTCCAATGGAAGATAATATTCAAAAATACTAAAATAAAAATTCTAAAAATTCGGACACCTTGAGGACTTGCTGTAATTCTTGAATAATTTTTAACGAGTTTTTTTCTCAATCCAGCAAGGTGTCAAAAAAGTGCAGACGAAATGACAAACAGTGTAGACTCTGATCAGGAACAGTCTAATCTGGGACTGCACTGTTTGCTTAGGCGTGCCTGTCCCAAATAGGATATGACAGTAAAGCCTTGCCCTTTCGGCCAGGTTTTCACCACCTCAGTGGTCTGAAATATAATTGAATCATCCATAATATTATAGTCTACATGTACTAAACAATTGACGTCAAAACTTAATGGTTTACACAAATGTTTTTAAGGTTATCCAGTTTATGTAATTCAGTTTTTCAATTTAATTCAAAAATATTTTCTTGTAATAGATGAGAAAGATATGATATAATATATTTAACCCATTTGGTACCAAAACGGGTACCCTGGCAAACAGTGCAGGCCCAGATCAGACGCCGCAGAATGCGGCGTCTGATCAGGGCCTACACTGTTTGCAAAAAGTTTGGCCATTTCCAAACAAATTTTGAAGAAAACACAACCTGACACCCTTAAATTTTGAAATGGACCCCTGCCATATATAAGGAGGAAGAATCCATTTGGTACAAAAATGGTTAGGAAGACCATTTCACATGTGAGGAAGATCATTCTATTAACTTAAATGTTTAATTGCCCTTTTTAGCTCACCTGAGCACAAGTTATTGTGATAGATCAATGTCTGTCATCCGTCGTGCGTTATTTGTCGTGTGGCCTCAACAATTTACTTTAAATGCTGATACTCCTTCTAAACCCTTGGGCCAATTTCAGTCAAACTGCTTAGGTGACCCCTACCAAAAGAACTAAACTCGGATGAACAAGATGGGGCCACCAGAGCTAAAAATTGAAAAATCTTTAATGACAACTCCTCCTATACCATTCAAACTTCATAGGAATATTGCTTAGGTGACCTTTTAACAAAATAGGGCTTCTCCAGACTTTCAGATGAGTCTTAAAACCCGATGTCCCGTCTCAGTATAACCCAAGCTGTTGGTGGGACGTAAAACTGAAACACACACACTCTACCAAAGTAGTTAAAATGGCTCTGCTCCGATGAGCAAAATGGCCCCCTGAACTAAAAATAGAAAAGTGTCAACAATTCGTTTAAATGCCAACTCCACCTGAACCCCTGGACAAATTTCAATCAAACTTTATAAGAATGTTGCTTAGGTGACCCTCTACCAAAATAGCTAAACATTTTCCACTCAGATAAACAAGATGGCCACCAGAGCTAAAAATAGATGAATCTTTAAATGACAACTCCTCCTATACCCATTGGTCAATTTTATTCAAACATTTTAGGAATATTAGTTAGGTGACCCTCTACCAAAATAGCTAAAATCGTAATGCTCTGCTGAACAAGATGGGTACCAGAGCTATAAAAATAGAAAAATGTCCACAATTGACTTTAAATGCTAACTTCTCCTAAATCTTTAAACGACAACTCCTCCTATACCCATTGGTCAATTTCATTCAAACTTCTTAGGAATGTTGCTTAAGTGACTCTCTTCCAGAATAGCTAAAATCGTTCCACTCTAATGAACAACATGGCCACCTGAGCTAAAAATAGAAAAACCTTTAAACAACTACTCCTCTTAATTTGGGGTTTAGTGTCCCCGTCAACACTGTAAAGGTCATTTTGGAGACGTTGTGTCCAATTTTGTGGGACTTTTACCCGACATTGAGATGAAATGCAACTCAAGCCCTGTCGCCCAATGAAACCAATAGGGTTTATTAGCATGGGCGGTCTGCCCTGCACCACTGTTCCTGGACAGGCTTAGATCCTCTAAGCGGTTTACCAGTACTAGTGTGCGGACCTGATTTAGCTCTGCGTGGAAGCATCATGCAGCCAATATATTTCTTCAAGCCCCTATGGGCAGGGGCCAACTACTCCTCTTATACTCCACTGCAAATTTCATTTAAACTTTAAAGAAATGTTGCTTAGGTGACCTATAACAAACTAGCTAATACTGTTTTGTTCCAGTTAGCGAAATGGCCACCAGAGCTAACAATAGAAACCTGGCAATAATTTGCTTAAAATACTAATTCCTCCTAAACCCTTGGGCCACTTAAGTTTAAACTTCACAGGAATATTGCCTAGGTCGCTGTCTACCAAAATAGCTAAAATGGTTCTGCTCCGATGTACAAGATGTCCACAGGATCTGAAAATAGAAAAAATATTTAAAAGACAACTCTTCCTATACCCCTAAAACTTCATAGGAATGTTTGCTATATATACTGACCGGAAATAGAAACTATACATTTTTAAATTGTCTTGCCTGACAAAACAAGTGAATAATTCAGTTAAAAATTACTGATTAAGGATTTGACTAACTATAGACATGAATCACATACGCGACACAAAATGTTTGACTCAATGGAAACTTGAACAGCAATATTTTAACCCTTGCTTTGAACCTGTGGTTTTACCTGTTAAATCGTAGCTATCCATAAACATTTTATTC
This sequence comes from Lucinisca nassula, assembly GCA_963580285.1. Lineage (NCBI taxonomy): Eukaryota > Metazoa > Mollusca > Bivalvia > Lucinida > Lucinidae > Lucinisca > Lucinisca nassula. The sequence goes on along the minus strand of OY757013.1, from coordinate 114,234,733 downwards.
GATAAAGCAGACATGCCACTGATGATAGTTTATATAATTGGAATTCAAATTTCATTAAAATGTTTTGCCAGTGACAATTTAAAAATGAGTGTATAGTTTCTATTTCCGGTGTGTATATAATAATGTGACCCAAAATACAGGGCAGTTTCTTTATAATGCTATGTTTGGGATCATAGAACAGGACCTAGTTATAAGTGAACTGTGTTATAAAGGGATATTTTTACTTAGAAATTATAGAAGCCTCCATGGTGCAGTGGTTATGCTACTCGCCTTGTAAACCATGGGTCACAGGATCGATCCCGGGCTTCTCCAGACTTTCGAGGTCCCGTTACACACACTCTACCAAAGTAGTTAAAATGGTTCTGCTCCGATGAGCAAAATGGCCCCCTGAACTAACAATAGAAAAGTGTCAACAATTCGTTTAAATGCCAACTCCACCTGAACCCCTGGGCAAATTTCAATCAATCTTTATAAGAATGTTGCTTAGGTGACCCTCTACCAAAATAGCTAAACATTTTCCACTCAGATGAACAAGACGGCCACCAGAGCTAAAATTAGATGAATCTTTAAATGACAACTCCTCCTATACCCATTGGTCAATTTCATTCAAACTTTTTAGGAATGTTACTTAGGTGACCCTCTACCAAAATAGCTAAAATCGTAATGCTCTGCTGAACAAGATGGGTACCAAGCTATAAAAATAGAAAGATGTCCACAATTGACTTTAAATGCTAACTTCTCCTAAATCTTTAAACGACAACTCCTCCTATACCCATTGGTCAATTTCATTCAAACTTCTTAGGAATGTTGCTTAAGTGACTCTCTTCCAGAATAGCTAAAATCATTCCACTCTAATGAACAACATGGCCACCTGAGCTAAAAATAGAAAAACCTTTAAACAACTACTCCTCTTCAACTCCACTGCAAATTTCATTTAAACTTCAAAGAAATGTTGCTTAGGTGACCTATAACAAACTAGCTAAAACTGTTTTGTTCCAGTTAGCGAAATGGCCACCAGAGCTAACAATAGAAACCTGGCAATAATTTGCTTAAAATACTAACTCCTCCTAAACCCTTGGGCCACTTAAGCTTAAACTTCACAGGAATATTGCCTAGGTGGCTGCCTACCAAAATAGCTAAAATGGTTCTGCTCCGATGTACAAGATGTCCACAGGATCTGAAAATAGAAAAAATATTTAAAAGACAACTCTTCCTATACCCCTAAAACTTCATAGGAATGTTTGCTATATATACTGACCGGAAATAGAAACTATACGTACATTTTTAAATTGTCTCGCCTGACAAAACAAGTGAATAATTCAGTTAAAAATTACTTATTAAGGATTTGACTAACTATAGACATGACTCCTGTAACAATTTAAAGAAAATCTGGTGTTCAAAATAAAAGTTTTTGGGGAAAATGTAAAAAAGTGCATTTTTCACAAAAGCTGTTTGTAATTGAATTTTGACTTCAAATTTTTTCTGTATAGGTAATAAGTTAAAAGCAAGGAATTAAAAAATAAACTTAAAATCTAAAAATTATCGAGAAACAAACATTTTAATGAAATCTCAAAAACTGCTTTTTTTAGCGAAATTTACAAAATAATGTTGCAAGCCAAAAATCAATCCAAAGGTTCCTTCAATCAGTTTAGCATCTTCAGCTGTGTCTTAAATATTGATTAAAACAAAATCCGCAATCAGAAATGCCATACTTTTCGCCCACTTCCAGTGGTTTGGTCCAATATTTAAAGGTCGATAACTTTTCAACCATTGTGTAAATTTTCATTTTGTAAACAATATTCCCAACTTTAGGTGATGAGTAATAACTGGTAAAAATGGGAATCACATACGCGACACAAAATGTTTGACTCAAAGGAAACTTGACCAGCAATATTTTAACCCTTGCTTTGAACCTGTGGCTTTACCCGTTAAATCGTAGCTATCCATAAACATTTTATTCGATAAAGCAGACATGCCACTGATGATAATTTATATAATTGGAATTCAAATTTCATTAAAATGTTATGCCAGTGACAATTTAAAAATGAGTGTATAGTTTCTATTTCCGGTGTGTATATAATAATGTGACCCAAAATACAGGGCAGTTTCTTTGTAATGCTATGTTTGGGATCATAAAACAGGACCTAGTTATAAGTGAACTGTGTTATAAAGGGATATTTTTACATAGATATTATAGAAGCCTCGGTGGTGCAGTGGTTATGCTACTCCCTTGTAAACCATGGGTCACAGGATCGATCCCGGGCTTCTCCAGACTTTCGGATGAGTCTTAAAACCGAGGTCCCGTCTCCGTATGACCCAAGCTGTTGTTGGGACGTAAAACTGAAACACACACACACTACCAAAGTACTTAAAATGGTTCTGCTCCGATGAGCAAAATGGTCCCCTGAACTAAAAATAGAAAAGTGTCAACAATTCGTTTAAATGCCAACTTGGCAAATTTCAATCAAACTTTATAAGAATGGTGTTTAGGTGACCCTCTACCAAAATAGCTAAACATTTTCCACTCAGATGAACAAGATGGCCACCAGAGCTAAAAATAGATGAATCTTTAAATGACAACTCCTCCTATACCCATTGGTCAATTTCATTCAAACTTTTTAGGAATGTTACTTAGGTGACCCTCAACCAAAATAGCTAAAATCGTAATGCTCTGCTGAACCAGAGCTATAAAAATAGAAAAATGTCCACAATTGACTTTAAATGCTAACTCCTCCTAAATCTTTAAACGACAACTCCTCCTATATCCATTGGTCAATTTCATTCAAACTTCTTAGGAATGTTGCTTAAGTGACTCTCTTCCAGAATAGCTAAAATCGTTCCACTCTAATGAACAACATGGCCACCTGAGCTAAAAATAGAAAAACCTTTAAACAACTACTCCTCTTAACATCCACTGCAAATTCCATTTAAACTTCAAAGAAATGTTGCTTAGGTGACCTATAACAAACTAGCTAATACTGTTTTGTTCCAGCTAGCGAAATGGCCACCAGAGCTAACAATAGAAACCTGGCAATAATTTGCTTAAAATACTAATTCCTCCTAAACCCTTGGGCCACTTAAGTTTAAACTTCACAGGAATATTGCCTAGGTGGCTGCCTACCAAAATAGCTAAAATGGTTCTGCTCCGATGTACAAGATGTCCACAGGATCTGAAAATAGAAAAAATATTTAAAAGACAACTCTTCCTATACCCCTAAAACTTCATAGGAATGTTTGCTATATATACTGACCGGAAATAGAAACTATACATTTTTAAATTGTCTTGCCTGACAAAACAAGTGAATAATTCAGTTAAAAATTACTGATTAAGGATTTGACTAACTATAGACATGAATCCTGTAACAATTTATAGAAAATCTGGTGTTCAAAATAAAAGTTTTTGGAGAAAATGTAAAAAAGTGCATTTTTCACAAAAGCTGTTTGTAATTGAATTTTGACTTCAAATTTTTTCTGTATAGGTAATAAGTTAAAAGCAAGGAATTAAAAAATAAACTTAAAATCTAAAAATTATCGAGAAATAAACATTTTAATGAAATCTCAAAAACTGCTTTTTTTAGCGAAATTTACAAAATAATGTTGCAAGCCAAAAATCGATCCAAAAGTTCCTTCAATCGGTTTAGCATCTTCAGCTGTGTCTTAAATATTGATTAAAACAAAATCCGCAATCAGAAATGCCATACTTTTCGCCCACTTCCGGTGGTTTGGTCCAAAATTTAAAGGGCTATAACTTTTCAACCATTGTGTAAATTTTCATTTTGTAAACAATATTCCCAGCTTTAGGTGATGAGTAATAACTGGTAAAAATGGGAATCACATACGCGACACAAAATGTTTGACTCAATGGAAACTTGAACAGCAATATTTTAACCCTTGCTTTGAACCTGTGGCTTTACCCCTTAAATCGTAGCTATCCATAAACATTTTATTCGATAAAGCAGACATGCCACTGATGATAATTTTTATAATTGGAATTCAAATTTCATTAAAATGTTTTGCCAGTGACAATTTAAAAATGAGTGTATAGTTTCTATTTCCGGTGTGTATATAATAATGTGACCCAAAATACAGGGCAGTTTCTTTGTAATGCTATGTTTGGGATCATAGAACAGAACCTAGTTATAAGTGAACTGTGTTATAAAGGGATATTTTTACATAGAAATTATAGAAGCCTCCGTGGTGCAGTGGTTATGCTACTCGCCTTGTAAACCATGGGTCACAGGATCGATCCCAGGCTTCTCCAGACTTTCGGATGAGTCTTAAAACCGAGGTCCCGTCTCCGTATGAACTTAGCTGTTAGTGAGACCTAAAACTCAAACACTCACTCACTGTTTGTAAAGGGTTATTGGATTGGTAGAACAGTAACATTTACTTTATTGATTCGCATGTTACTTACAGCCTTTCTGAAACTTCCTGGAGACCTTTCTGACAGGAAAATATTTTTATTTAGAATTTGGAAATACGTAGTATTAAGGGATTATTTGACCAAAGGAATATCTTCATAATACCCTGATTTGGAGGCTCATGGGTTTTATGAATTTTACCTTAAACGTCCACAAACTTTACCATAATGATCCTAAGTATTGGGACAGACAGGGCTAGGCAAACAGTGCAGACCCAGATCAGACTGCTCCTGAAGGAGCAGTCTGATCAGGGTCTACACTGTTTGGCATTCCGTCTGCACCTTTTGGACTCCTTGCTGGATTGTGAAACAAATTTGTTGGAGAATTACAACATTTTCTCAAGGTTGTTTAACCCTTGTCCTACTGAACCCGGATATGCCTTTTCTTTGAAACAATGTAGATCCAGATCAGATGGCTTCTGAAGAAGCCATCTGATCTGGATCTACATTGTTTGTCATTCAGGTTGTGAATTTGTTGTAATAATTTGCATCAAGTAATCTGATTGGTTGATAATCAGTAGTGGGTGTGGCATATTGGAATATTCAGCAGAACAAGGGTTAAGATTTCTACAGTAGTTTAGTCACTTACCATAATCAAAGCACTTGCAGCACTCATGGGCCGATTTTCTCTAATGTAGACCAAGAAAAAGGTTGTGAATGAGGACTTTGTTTGTCTTTTTTGTTCAATCTAAATATCTCTGTTTTTTAAGAAACAGTGATCATCTGATCTGGATCTACACTATTTGTATGCATACAGTATCCCAGCATATTAGCCCAGGCCCTGTTCTACAAATAGCCCTCTTTATTTTAAATATAGCAATGAAATCAATGCATATCTGAAACAAATAGAAGTGATATTTTCACACTGTGAAAATATTTTCACAGTGTGAAAAATAACATGACCATGTTATTTTCACAGTAGCAGCCCGGACTATTTTCTCGCAAAAATTCATATGTTATCTATAAAATAATACTGTAAAATACCTTGAAAAAGCATTCTTTGAAATGTAAAAATGTTGTTTTGAAAATGGCGATCTGTTTACGGTTTGCAACTGACAGTTGTGACGTCATATCCAAGTCAAATATTGCGACGTAAGATTGGATTGATCAATTACAGTAAGTGTCCTAAAATATTATCAAATAAGAAGAAAATTTACTTTTTTCCGATATATATCAAAAATATTCCATCTCGTGTGTTGAAAACATCACTTTTCACTTGTGCTTCGCACTCATAAAAATTCTGCTGTTTTCAACACACTCTATGAAATATTTTTGGTATTCATCTCAAAAAAGTAAATATCCTCTAGTTACCATATGACGTCGCGTCTGAGAGTGTTATAACGTCATGTAATAAATTCGATAATCCACTAGTGGATTAAATATGCAAATTAGCTAGATTCGTCCCGTAACGTTACATGAACGACGTCCTTAATGACGTCGCGTTTACTAATGGCGGAAAATTGATAGTTTTGTTAAACAATCGTGAATAAAATGCGTTTTAAATGTCATATGATAAATAGAATCTTGCATCGTGCTCACGTGTTATTGAATTTATTAAGCTCGTTGACGAAAAGGGATAAAATGCTCGGCAAAGCCTCGCATTTTATCCCTTTTCCTCAACTTGTTTAATAAATGCAATAATACATGAGCACTCATGTAAGATCCTCTATAAACACTACACTCTGAAGAGACACTCACAAGAATAGCATGACTATAAAAAAATGTTCTATAGGGAAACAACCTTTGAAAATCTTCTTGTCTGTAGCCAGAATGTCCAGGATTTTGATATTTGATGTGTAGCTTCATCAAGAGGACCTCTACGAAGGTTGTGCAGATTAAAGCTCAGGGATCGAAACCGGCCCCATTCTGGTGCCCACTTGTTTTGCATAGACCCAGGGGCCCTCATGTTTTACATAGACTAAGATAGGGAAAACCTTAAAAAGTCTTCTTCTCTGAAACCAGAAGGCCCAGGTCTTTGATATTTGGTATGTAGCTTTACCTATTGGACCAAAGTTGTTCAAATTATAGCCCTGGAGTCAAAATTGGCAGTGCCTTAGGGATCAAATACTTTTCATAGACCCTTGTGGGAAAATTCTTAAAAACATCTCCTTGTCTGAAACCATAAGGTACGAGTATATATGGTATGTAGCTTCATCTAAGATTGTTCAAATTATAGCCCTGGGGCCAATATTGGTCCCATTCCGGGGGCCCACATGTTTTACATAACCTTATATAGGGAAAACCATTAAAAATCTTTTTGCCTGAAACCAGAAGGTCCAGGCCTTTGGTATTTGGTACACAGCTTTGTCTAGTTTCTCAAAATATAGAGGCTCACAAAATTCATTTCTGTGTCCTATGTCATAAAGATGGGGAGCCGGAAAAGCTAGAGGTTGCGGGTTTGAGACACAATCTGGCCACCTACTTCCATGGAAGTTAATCATGAAATATTTTCTTCCATAATACCCCCCACTTCTACTGATTCAAGAAGGGCAGTTGTCAGTTACTGGTGAAAGTATGTGTTCTTAGTACTGTAAGCCTGCCCAACAATAGTGTGGTTAGGTTAACTAACTGCATCCAATATAATCCTGATGGGTTGAAAAGCCTCAAGTTTGCCAAGCGCCATCACATTCCTCCCATTTAGGCTTCAGCCTCACTGCTGTATAATACAATTATTAACCCTTGTCATGCTGAATATTTAAATAAGCCACACCCACTACCGATTATCAACCAATCAGATTACTTGATGCAAATTATTGCGACAAATTCATAAACTGAATGACAAACAATGAAGATCCTGATCAGATGGTTTCTTCAGAAGCCATCTGATCTGGATCTTCATTGTTTGAAAGATCAGACATATCGGGGCTCAGCAGTACAAGGGTTAGACCAGAGAACATTCATTTTTCAACAAATTTTAACTATAAATAGTCCTGTGAAGAGAAATGATAGTCCTTTAGAATGTACTAGAGACAGTGACACTCATCAGGTGAGCGATCTTGTTTGATGGAACAGTTCAGTATTATAAAAAAAAAACATGTATTATGATGCCTTTCGCTCGTTTAAGAAGGGCAGGCAGTTTTCAGTTTCCGGCAAAAGAATGCATGTGCACTGTACCGGTTAACTGCTAAATGTATAAGCCTGCCCGGTAAAAGTGTGGATAGGTAAACTGACGGGCTTGATATGACCTTAACCCTTTACCACTCAGAAAATTATCCAATACAGCATCTTAACAGAACACTGATATAGGTAAATCAATAACCAATAGTCCATATATGGCTGATAGGCCTGACAGTCTTATCTGAACAGAGATATTGGCATTTTTGTGTGATTTTCACCCTTATGTTACAAAAATGATTATTTTAGTATTTTCTGTACATTTGACAATATTTTTGTAAATGTAAAGTTTCTAGGAAATTAAATTTTCTTTCCAGTGGTACTAAATTTATTATAGTTTCTCTTTGCGTTTTGAAAATATGAAGTGTCAAAGTAAGCAAAATATTTTCTTTAGCAAAAATTTCTGTTTTGGGTTGGTCAGAGAAAGTATTTTTAACCACCATAGCCCCAGAAAAGAGGGGGTATCCACGTATTATTTTTCTTATTTCCGCACAAAAACGCATTTGTAGGTAATCATTAGGGCATGTCACTGAGGGTCTTCCAACAAGTTTCCATAACATACTTTTTATGCAGAAATAAGATCATGTTCATAAGTCTGTGAAATGAACATCTATCTGAACCCGGTATACATTATTTTACTTATTTCTGCACCAAGACCAAGGTTGTGGGTACTCGTTAGAACTGCCTCAATCGGCACCCACGACCTATGTTCTGAGTATAAATAAGAAAAATATAAAAGTTTTCAATGGAAAAGTAGCCATTTTGGAGAAATTAAAGAATGTGCTATGACACATGGGTGTGTTTTGTTTATGAAAAAAATCAGTGCTTTTGCATAAGATTAAAATAACTATTACAGCCTATCTATCCTTTTTTGAACCCCCATCCCCAACTTTACCTTTTTTTTTTTTGAATAAATGTATCAACCACCCCATAGCCAGCTCACCCCAAAGAGCCGTCTCTGTATTTTTTTTTATTTTTTTTTATAAATAAGATTTGTTTGTTTGATTAGAGGTATAACATCCCCATCAACACTATTTAGGACATTTTGGAGATATTGCTTCCAATTTGGTGGGACTTTTACCCAACACTGAGGTGCAATGACATATGATGCGCATGGTCATTGTACAGCGTCTGGTCTGGGTCTGTGCTATCGCATGTGCTGTCTACAACCCTGTAGACCCTGATCAGACGCCTTATAATATTTGTCTGGGCTCTGATCCCGATCTGCACTGTTTGCACCTTTGTGTTCTGTCTATTGTCATACACACTAACGGGTGGATGACGTCAGGTTGATAGCTACTGGTCTGGGTCTGTGCCGTGTACAATCCTGTAGACCCTGATCGGACGCCTTATAATAATTTTCTGGGATCTGATCCCGATCTGCACTGTTTGCACCTTTGTGTTCTGTCTATTGTCATACACACTAACGGGTGGATGACGTCAGGTTGATAGCTACTGGTCTGGGTCTGTGCCGTGTACAATCCTGTAGACCCTGATCGGACGCCTTATAATAATTTTCTGGGATCTGATCCCGAACTGCGCTGTTTGCACCTTTGTGTTCTGTCTATAGTTATACACACAGACGGGTGGATGATGCCAGGCTGATCGCTATATCCCCCGAACATGTTCAGACTAGGGATAAAAAACACCACCGTCGGCAATGAGTCCCTGATCAGACGCCGCATTACCTTTGTGCAGCGTCTTGTCCGGGTCTGCGCCGACCCATATGCCGTCTACAAACCTGTAGACCCTCATCAGACGCCGTTTAATAATTTTTAAAGTCTGATTCGAATCTGCATTGCTTGCATCTGTCTGTTGTGTCTACGGAAGGACGGACATGTGAACGGACGCCAGACTCAATTTTGTTCGCGGACGGACGGACGCCAGGCTGATTGTTATATCCCCGAACCTATTTGGTCAGGGGATAAAAAATAAAACGCACCGGCGGCGGTCAGACCATGATCAGACGTCGCATGGTCTGTGTCGTCGCATATGCCATCTTCAAACCTGTAGACCCTATCCAGACGCCTTATAATCATTGTATGGCGTCTGATTCAAATCTGCACTGTTTGCACCTTTGTGTTCTGTCTATTGTTATACAGACGGTTGAGTGGATGACGCCAGGCTGATCGCTATATCCCCCGAACATGTTCAGACTAGGGATAAAAACACCACCGTCGGCAATTAGTCCCTGATCAGACGCGCATTATCGTTGTGTAGCGTCTTGTCCGGGTCTGCGCCGATCCATATGCCGTCTACAAACCTGTAGACCCCCATCAGACGCCGTTTAATAATTGTACAGGTCTGATTCTTATCTGCATTGCTTGCATCTGTCTGTTGTGTCTACGGACGAACGGACGGACATGTGAACGGACGCCAGACTCATAATTTTGTTTGCGGACGGACGGACGGACGAAGGCCAGGCTGATAGTTATATCCCCGAACCTATTTGGTCAGGGGATAAAAATAAAACGCACCGGCGGGGGTCAGACTATGATCAGACGCCGCATGATCATTGTACAGCGTCTGGTCCGTATAATAATTGTATGGCGTCCGATTCAAATCTGCACTATTTGCACCTTTGTGTTCTGTCTTTTGTTATACAGACGGTTGGGTGAATGACGCCACGCTGATCGCTATATCCCCCGAACCTGTTCAGACTAGGGTTAAGAAAAAACACCACCGTTGGCGATAAGACCCTGATCAGACGCCGCGTCGTCGCGCAACGTCTTGTCCGGGTCTGCGCCGTCTCAGATACCGTCTACATACATGTAGACCATCATCAGACGCCGTTTAATAATTGTACATCTGATCCGGATCTGCATTGTTTTCATATGTCTATTGCGTCTACGGACGGACGTTTGAACGGACGCCAGGCTCCGAACCTGTTCAGACTAGGGATAAAAAACACCACCGTCGCCGATAAGACCCTGATCAGACGCCGCATAACCGTTGCGCAGCGTCTTGTCACTCATAATTTTGTGTCTACGAACGGGCGAATGAACGGACGCCAGGCTCCGAACCTGTTTAGACTAGGGATAAAAAACACCACCGTCGCCGATAAGACCCTGATCAGACGCCGCATAACCGTTGCGCAGCGTCTTGTCCGGGTCTGCGCCGTCTCAGATGCCTTCTACAAACATGCTGACCCTCATCAGACGCCGTTCAATAATAGTACGGCGTCTGATCCGAGTCTGCATTGTTTGCATCTGTCTGTTGTGTCTACGGACGGACGGACATTTGGACGGTCGCTATATCCTCCAAACCTATTCGGTCGCGGAAAATAAAATAAAATGAACCGTCGGCGGTTGGGGCTGAATCAGACGTCGCGGCAATAATTGTGGAGGGTTTGATCCGGGTGCCGTAGCAGTATAAGGTCCAAAAACCTGAAGACCCTGATCAGGTGCCGCTTAATAATTGCATCTGTTTGTCTGTTAACGTGTCGGCGGTGAGACCCTGATCAGACGTCGCATATTTTTTTTTTTAGAAATTAATATTCATTAAAGGGGCTGAAACTATTGACCAATGAAAGGCCTTCTACCCATCTGTGGGTTTTATTGCCCTTCCGATGAACACCTGGGTACACTTTTGGGTACTGTTACGTAATTTATTGCGGCTCAAAGCTCGGCACGCTCCGGGTGGCATCCGCTGTATAAACATTCCTAGGGTATCATAATCCCCAATTAACTAATTATCTTGAACCATAAATCCCTTGAATCTAACTGATTATACAGCGCTAATTGTCTTTACCTAAATCATGCAAATCATGCGCGACCGACACACAAATATTGCGTCATTCAGTAACTCAACCCAGTAATTTTCCATTCCGGTCAGGCAAGGTCATCGTGATTCAGTAGAAGAAACCCCTGGTGTGTTTGGTTGTAAATTACACAAAATCTTTGTATAGAAACATATTTGTTTTTTTCGCAAATATTGTTGGCAAAAGACCAAACTTAACATTAATAAACATCCGGCGTTTTTATATTTAGGAAAAAGGTAAAAATAACTCGATTGATTTCGAGACACGGGCAAACACGTATTTGTTCAAATGGCGACACACGGGGATATACGTATCTGTACGTTAATCGATAAAGTCGTAAATATACGGGTCTGAGTGGTAATGGATCGAGTCGGGAATATACGTATCTGAGTGGTAAAGGGTTAATACTGTTGACTGGGCTGTAAATCTAAAAAAAAAAAACAAAAAAAACTAACAATAGGATGGCACATAATAATTAAATTGGGATCTGTAAGCACTAATGGGTAACAAATGTCCAAATATTTATTGTATACCGTATATTACCCTAATGATCCAAGTATTAGAACAGACAGGCCTAAGCAAACAGTGCAGACCCAGATCAGACTGCTCCTGAAGGAGCAGTCTGATCAGGGTCTACACTGTTTGCAATTTGGGCTCATTGCTGGTTCATGAAACAAACTTGTTAAAATTTAGGAGAATTAAAGCAAAGTACTCAGGTGTCCGAATTTTTAGGATTTTTGCGGTACACCCATATATTCTGCTCCGAGGATTAACGAAATATCAGTGGAAAATAAGAGACACTGAGATAATGGGCTTTTGGATTTACCGAAATTCGTTTGAAATGTAAGAACAACAAACCACCCGATTCATATCTTATAGGTAAATCATTTTAAAAACAATTTTCTGCATTTTTATTTTTAAAAGCTTTTTGATGTCATTTAAAAGTGGGTCTCAATCTGACTGCAGTAAAATCTGACATTAATTTTCTCTTTAAAAAAGTATATTATATATTTTTATGCAAAAATAAAATTAATGGAAATTTAAGTCATTTGAAATCTTATCCATGTACGTAAGGTTGAGGTTTGTCCTGCTGAACATGACAACCCCTATCTTTGCAGTGTAAATCCAGATCAGGATCTACACTGTCATGCAGTTTGTGATTTTAAGGAATAAATTATATCAAGTAGTTTGATTGTTTAACTGTTAGATATATGTGTGGCAAAATTAATTTCTTTTCCTGATTGACAGTTCTGTGTTATGAATATCCATGTAAATTCTAGTTATAGAGGGTCTTCATATAGACTCTTATATAGAAAAGTGGCATTTACAAGGGTATACATTAATACAGTGATCTGCTATTAAGACCAGCTGAAATCAACACTAATTCTGCTTTTTAAATGATACTATTTGGATGGTTTAAGTTATTATTTCTATGTGGTTTCTACACCCAATGTCCTGTAGTAAGGGACCACATTTGGGACTGTTCAAAAGTGGTCTTTAAGACCACTGTTCAAAAGTGGTTTTTAAGACCACTTTTGAACAGTCCCAAAGGTGGTCTTATATAGGAATTTATTGTATTTTCTCTATTTTTGCTTAAAGTAAAAACATAGTTTGTGGGTACTCGCTAGAACTTACCTTAATGAGATGGTACTGAGGCAGCCCACAATCTATGTTTGAAGCAAAAATAAGAAGTCACACAAATTTCTATTCTATGGCCGTGAAAAAAAAAAAATCATTACTATAATGAATCTCGGTATTAAGACAGCCTAAAGCAAATCGTGCATACCCCAGATTAGACTGCTCTTAAGGGAGCAGTCTGATCAGTGCAGACCCTGATCATGGTCTTCACTGTTTGCGATTCTGACTTCACCTTTTAGACTCCTTGCTGGATGGTGGACCATACACTGTACAGTAGAACTTCGCTGGCTTGAACACCGATGACTCGTTTACCATGGATGAGTTGAACCCATTCTTGAGCCCCTAGCGAAATCCTCTACATACGAAATAGTGGGGGATAATTAAGGAGATTTTAGTCTTTTATCTTGCAAATGTAAGCTGTATGTACTCATTAGAATCGCCTCGATGAGGCGATTCCAATGAGTGCACACAGCATACATATTCATTATAGAACACCGAAAAGATGTCAATAAGTATCTCGTTATGCCGCTTGACAGTAACCTCAGTGGCTCGAACTACCCCTGTCTCGAACAGATTTTCGAGGTCCCTAAGGTATTCGAGCCATTGAAGTTTGACTGTATTTGTTAAAATTTTCGGAGAATTACAGAAAGTCGCCATGGCATTGAATTTTAAGGATTTTTATGTAAATCTTAGGTGTGTGATAGCCTAATGTGATAGTGGATAAATTTCTTAAATTGTATTTCAAATCTAATAAGCATATATATTTAACACAATAAGTTCTTTAATACATAAAATGCCAATCACGACAATTGTCGTCTGCTTTGCCGTCTGCTGGTTACCTTAAAAGTATTTTTTTGCAAACAGTGTGGACCCAAATCAAACTGGAGCAGTCTGATCTGGGCCCGCTCTGTTTGCATGTATGCAAAAATATTTTTAAAAAGTTTTAAAAAAAAAAAATCAACAGACGACAAATTTTCAGATAAAGTTTTTCTCTGTGTCTTTGTTCCTGTGTAGCACAAAAGCATAAAATTTGTGTGATCTTATAAAACTCTAGCAGTAGAAGCCTCCGTGGTGTAGTGGTTACGCTACTTGCCGTGTAAACCAGGGATCGCAGGATCGATCCCGGGCCTCTCCAGACTTTCGGATGAGCTTTAAACTGATGTCCAGTCTCTGTATGACCTTAGCTGTTGGTGGGACGTAAAACTCTAACGCTCACTCAACTCTGGCAGTGGTGTGGTTGGGTGAGGTTGTGTTGTGTATCTTGTATTAGTGGGGCGTCCAACTGATATTGGCTTACAGTTGGACAAGGCCTCCTGTCCTTACAGCAGGTACTTACTGTTGTTATTTCTTTTTTTTAAACACTTCCATTTATTTTTCCTCTTTTTCACCTGTGTCTCACTTTCATCTCCTCTACAATCTCTTCTATCTCTTTTCTCCTTTTCTGTAAGAGACAACACAAATTGGCCTACAATGGTTGATGTGCCATTCAACAATCAATCAATCAACTCTTGCAGACTGAAAAATCATTGTCAAATGTACATCTTGAAAATGTATTGGTCTGTTTGTTTAGAGGTTTTTCATTCCCATCAATACTATTAAGGTCATTTTGGATATGTTGCTTCCAGTTTTATGGGGCTTTTACCCAACATTGAGATGAAATGACATCTCAAGCCCTTCTCTCCCCCCCCCCCCCCCCCCCCCCCCCAAAGCAAACCAATAGAGTTTATATGCAGGGCAGTCTGTCTTGCAACACTTTGCTGGGCAGGTTCAGATCTTCTAAGTGGTTTACCAGTATTGATTTGCAGTCGATTTCAGCTCTGCATGGAAGCACCACGCAGCCCTATTTATTTCTCCAAGCCCTGATGGCGGTTGCCTACTGTGTACTTATTAAGGTGTGTTCGTTAATAACGGTGAATACGGTAAATATTGTTCGTTCATCAATTACATACATTGCGTACAAAATTGCTTTTTGTGCATGGTTTAGCATACTCTTTATGATGTTAAGTTTTAAATAGATTCATTGATTGGCATTTTAACTGGAAAAAATAGATTCATTGATTCTCATTTAAACCTAAGATGACTATAATATGCCTAGTTCTGTCAGCAGCAGTTCAGTTGTACTTCGTTGTTTTCAGGTATGTGTTTTATTGAGTGATTTCAGGAAAATGGATTTTTGTCCATTCTTTAAAAATTCACATTACTAAGAGAGATAAACTCTGTGACTTTGTTCTTTGTTTGTGTTGAGATTTTACGTCCCCGTTGAAACTATTTAGGTCATTTTGGAGACATTGCTTCCAATTTTGTGGGATTTTTTTACTTGAGTTTGAGATGCAATGACATCTCAAGCCCTACTGCCCAAAGAAACCAACAGGGTTTAAGGAGCAGTCTGACTTTCCTGGGCAGGCTTAGAACTTCTGAGTGGTTTTAAATTACCAGTTCTCGAGTTCATTTGGCCTTAGCTCTGCGCATAAGAACCATGCAGCCCGCCCTGATGAGCAAGAGCAAATTCTGTCCTTTAACAGTGGACCCCTTTTGATAATAGCTGCAAAAATATGTTTCAAAAAGTTGCCTCTCCAAAAGGTGCCCTTAACTTTTGAGAGTACTGGCTTGCTTTTTTGTAAACTGAGGTCCTCTGAAAAGAGGATTTTCTCTCATAAAGGTAAGAATTTGCTTCTTATGAGCAAATTCTTTCCTTTAACCCTTATCTTGCTGTTCACGACAACCCCTATCTTTGCAAACAGTGTAGATCCAGATCAGATGGCTTCTGAAGAAGCCACCTGATCATGATCTACACTGTTTGGCATTCAGTTTATGAAATTGTAGGACTAAATTGCATCAAGTAATTTGATTGGTTGACAGACAGAAATGGGTGTGGCTTAAATGAATATTCAGCAAGAGAAGGGTTAAGAGTAGACACTAAGGATGAGGAATACAGAACTATTTTTTGAAAGCATTGCCTCCCTAAGGTGAAAGAATGTGTCATATTTCATCCCAGGGCGGGCTAATCGGAGCTGAAAAGATAATCGATTATCAGTCCTGCCATTGCGATCGATAATCGATTAGTAATCGGTGAGCTTTTTGTCAATTTTACCTGTCTGGCTTTCTGTCTGAGCATGACTCTTTCCATATGTTGCACTTGACCATATGTATATTTGAACAGACAGACCTGAGCAAACAGTGTAGACCCAGATGAGACGCCGCAGAATGCGGCGTCTCATCAGGGTCTGCACTGTTTGCCACTCATCCAGCTATTTTAGGCATAATTTAACTTAAGGGAGTAAATTGTACCTATCAAGTAATCAATTAAAAGCAAATCAGAAATGATAATCATTTTTGTGGAATTTATCGATCGATTAATCGATTATACGATTAATCGTGTCAGCTTTATATTTCATCCCAGGGCGGGCCCCCATGGCTGAGTCAGATGCTTGTCTGATTGGTGATCAGGAGGTCCCAGGTTCAATAACCTCCATATCAGCATCATTCTTTCACGGGGATATATCCTGAAATCTTTTCTACAGCATTCTCTCCTTACCTCTGATTCAAGAAGGGCAGTTGTCAGTTTCAGACAAAAGAATGTGCACTGTACTGGTTAGTGGTTAATTTAGAAAGTGTTGTTAGGTAATCTGAGCAGCTCAATATAATCTAAATATCATTAACTGGGTTTTTTTAACTCAAAATAAAAATGAATTTAAATCTTTTAAAATATCATCCATCTCATATAAGCGTAACTAATGTCCTCTGAATTAAGGGGTCTATTCTTAAAGGAAAGAATTTGCTCCCCGCAGGAGCAAATTCTTACCTTTGTTTGTTTGTTTGATTTGAGGTTTAACATTCCGGTCAACACTGTAAAGGTCATTTTGGAGACGTTGCTTCCAATTTTGTGGGATTTTTACCCGACATTTAGATGAAATGACACCTCAAGCCCTGTCACCCAATGAAACCAATAGGGTTTATAAGCATGGACGGGCCGACTCGCACTGCTTTGCCTGGGCTAAGCGGTTTACCAGTACTCATGTGCGGGTTGGCTTCAGCTCTGCATGGAAGCATCATGTAGCCCATATGTTTCTTCAAACCCCAATGGGTGGGGGCCGGAATTCTTTCCTATATGAGTAGACCCATATGTTAGGGAATTATGATAGGGAATTTTAGATGGGTTTATGATAGGGAATTTTAAAGAGTTATCTGCCCTACAGTATAAGCATATCTAAGGCCCTCAATTAAGGAGTCTATTCTTAAAGGAAAGAATTTGCTCCTCAGGAGCAAATTCTTTCCTTTAAGAGTAGACCCATATGACAGGGAAAACAAAACATCATTTTAGAAAGAGTTTTCTCCCCTACAGGTATTTCCACTCCCCTTAAGAAAAAAAAAGGAATATAAGTATTCCTGCTATTCTGTTTTATGTAAGTATTGTATTTCATCCACGAGAAAAATGAAATAATAATTTGCTTTACTTTGCATATTTGTTGATAATCATCAAATGATTATTATGAAAAACAAGGGAAGAAAAATGAAAATCAAATATTCAATGGGGTAGATTTAAATTGAAAAGTGATTCTCGTGTGCCTTTTCATGTGTATTTTCTCCGAGTCTTGTTTAGTTAATAATCATTTTCAATAATAGGCGACCAAATTTTAGGTAAGAGGAGATTCAATTATCTTTCGCCATAATCACGGCAAATTGAATTATGGCGTTCTTTGTCAATAAAGTCAATAAAAAGTGTGGATAATATTAAAATTCCATAGCTGTTAGCTGGATTTTGTAATCATTAAGTTGGTGGAGGTTTTCAGCTGTTTTAAAATCATTTTGCGAAGTAATTGTGGATAAGGATCTAGGTGATGTTCAGGTGATGTTAACTCCTTGGAAGTTGATTTCAGCACATATAATAGAAGCCCCTGTGGCGCAGTGGTTAAGCTACTTACCTTCTTAACCAGGGATCGCAGGATCGATCCCGGGCTTCTCCAGACTTTCGGATGAGTCTTTAAACCGAGGTCCCGTCTCCGTATGACCTTAGCTGTTGGTGGGACGTAAAACTAAAATCACTCACTCACTCAGCACATATAAACAGGACTTACTGTAGTGATCCTAAGTATATGGACAGAGAAGCCTAAGCAAACAGTGCAGACCTTGATCAGACTGCTCCTGAAGGAGCAGTCTGATCAGGGTCTACACTGTTTGCCATTCCTCTCCCATCCGGGCCTGGAAAAAATAGATTTGGCTGTATGAAGATTCACAGAGTTTAAACCGACCGCACATGAGTACTGGTAAACCGCTTAGAAGATCTAAGCCTGCCCAGGCTAAGTGATGCGAGTCGGACTGTCCATGCATACAAACCATATTGGTTTCATTGGTTGACAGGACTTGAGATGTCATTTCATCTCAATGTTGGGTAAATGTCCAAAAAAATTGGAAGCAAAATCACTAAAATGACATCAATAGTGTTGACGGGATGTTAAACCTTAAATCAATCAATCAATTGTTATTCCGTCTTCTCCTTTTGCTGGACCAGGAAACAAATTTGTTAAATTTTTAGGACAATTACAGCAAGTCCTCAAGGTGTCCAAATTTTTAGGACTTTTACGGTAATAAGCAGGTATCATTTTATCATTATAGCTTTCTACACTTAACCCTTATCATGCTGTTCACGACAACTATCTTTGCAAACAGTGTAGATCGAGATCAGATGGCTTCTGAAGAAGCCATCTGATCTGGATCTACACTGTTTCGATATCAGATGACTTCTGAAGATCTAAGCCCTCTGATCTGGATCTTCACTGTTTGACATTCAATATGAATTTATAGAAATACATTACATCAAGTAATCTGATTGGTTCAAAGTCAGAAATGGGTGTGGCTTAATTGAATATTCAGCAAGGTAAGGGTTAAAGTTATTAGTGATAGAATTAATTCTTAACCCATCTCTTGCTGAATATTCATTTAAGCCACACCCATTTCTGTCTATCAACCAATCAAATTACTTGATGCAATTTATTCCTACAAATTCATAAATTGAATGTGAAACAGAGTAGATCCTGATCAGATGGCTTCTTCAGAAGCCATCTGATCTGGATCTACACTGTTTGCAATGATAGGGGCTGTCCTGAACAGCAAGATAAGAGTTAAATGTTATAGCAATTGCTATACATAAACAACCTCTTTATAACATTGCTCCTTATCACATGGTTTTGGATATAACTCTCCCAAATATGGGTGTGTGTAGATTATGTAGAAAAATGACCATAAATGGTCATTTTTCTTTGTAACCTATATATTGGGATATAACATGGTTGTTTAACTTACACACTTCATACTATGGACCCCAACAATAGTGTTATAAAGAGATTGTGATGCATCTGATACACTGATATTTTGGCTGCAAAAAGTTAGAAGCTACTCACATAAAAGTGTAGGCCCCCGCCCATTGGGACTTGAAGAAATATATGGGCTACATGATGCTTCCACCATGAGCTGAAACCAACCCGCACATGAGTACTGGTAAACCGCTTAGAAGATCTAAGCCTGCCCAGGCAAAGCGGTGCCAGTCGGCCCATCCATGCTTATAAACCCTATTGGTTTCATTGGGCAGCAGGGCTTGAGATGGAAATGGCAAACAGACCCTGATCAGACTGCTCCTTCAGGAGCAATCTGATCTTGCTCTGCACTGTTTGCCCAAATGCATAGGATCACTATGGTATTGCTATGTACATGTATAAGCTACTCACATTTTTTCAGCAAAGATTTTAAAGTACATAAGTATTTGTGATAATGAATGATAAAATTGATATTACATTAACTAATGCATCTTGGATCATTTTCGCATATTAATTATGTCCCCCCACCCGAAAGGGAGGGGGACATATTGGTTTTGGTGCGGATCCTGTCGGCGTCAGCGTCGGCGTCGGCGTTGCCTCTTGTCTGCACTGTATCTCCTGAATGGATGGATGGATTTTGATTAAACTTACACAGATACACCATTGGGAGGGGGAAAAGTACTGATTAGATTTTGGTGACCTTGACCTAATTTTCAAGGTCACAGGGCTGAAACCCTTGTCAAATTTTAGACCAAAAAAGCTTGTCTGCACTCTAACTCCTGAACCAATGGAAGGATTTGGTTCATACTAGTGGGATGGTCTTAAGAACAGATTAGCTTTTGGTGACCTTGACCTAATTTTCAAGGTCACAACGGGAGTTAGACTTTTAAAAATTGGCTTGTCTGCACTCTTTCTCCTGAACCAGTGGATGAATTTTGATCAAACTTGGTACATTATATCAGTGGGCTGGTCTTAAGAACAGATTAGATGTTGGTGACCTTGACCTAATTTTCAAGGTCACCACGGGACTTAGACTGTTGAAAAATTGCCTTGTCTGCACTCTATCTCCTGAACCAGTGGATGGATTTGGTTCAAATTAATGAGTGTGGTGGGGGGACATCTGTTTTCTTAGAAAACAATTCTAGTTAAGATGAAAATTTAGAAATACTCTTTTCATTAACCAATTTTGTACCGGAAACCCCTAAATGGGTACCCTGGCAAACAGTGCATGCCCAGATCAGATGCCGCAGAATGTGACGTCTGATCAGGGCCTCCACTGTTTCCTAAAAGTTCAGCCTTTTTCCAAATAAATTTTGAAGAAAACACAACCGGACACCCCTAAATTTTGAAGTGGACTCCTGCTATATATAAAGAGGAAGATACCATTCAGTACAAAAAGGGTTAACATTCTATGATTGGTCTGTTTCAGAAGAAAAACTGCAAGTGAGTTCATCCGAAGATTTGATACATGAGCCACCTAAAAGACAACTCAAACAGCAGGTTTGTATTTCCATTTTTAGCTCACCTAAGCAAATATCTCACAGTGAGCTCATTGTAATGCAGCCAGATTGTATTATGGACTGCATATGGAACCCGGGAAGGGACATGAATGTTTTTTTTTTAATATGTTGTGCAAACAAAATATTAAGTTGTGCAAACAAGATATTATCTTGTGCACACAAGATAATATGTGCGCACAAAATATTATCTTGTGTGGACAACATATTATATCTTGTGCAGACAACATATTAAAATCTTGTGTGCACAAGGTATTATCTTGTTTGCACAACATAGATCTTGTGCAGATAACATATTATCTTATGCATCTAATTAAATTGTGCTAGCAAGATAATATGTTGTGCAAACATGATATTATCTTGTGCACACAAGATAATAACTTGTGTGTACAAGATATTATGTTGTCCACACAGGATATTAAGTTGTGCGAACTAGATAATATCTTGTGCACACAAGATATTAAGTTGTCTGCACAAGATCTATGTTATGCAAACAAGATATGTTGTATGAACAAGATAATATGTTGTAGCAACAAGATAATAACTAGTGCACACAAGATAATATCTTGTGTGCAAAAGATATTATGTTGTCCACACAAGATCTATGTTGTACAAACTTGATTATATCTTGTGCGCACAAGATATTAAGTTGTGTGAACAAGATACCTTATGTGCCCAAGATAATAACTTGTGCACACAAGATATTATGTTGTTTGCACAAGATAATATCTTGCATATAATGCATAAAAACTACGTAAAATTTTCCAGGGGCGCGCTTTGTTACGGGTAACAAACGTAACAATAAGATAATATAGGGAAAAAACACTCTGCACCTCATTTGGACTGTAACAAGCCAAAAATCTGGGGCACATTTTTTCCCAACGTAAGGTAACAAACATAACGAAGGAAATATATAGGGAAAAAACACAGCACCTCATTTGGACCGTAACGTGCGTAACGAGAATATTCTTAGACATGTCTTAGTTATGTAACGAGCCTAATGAGCAAAAATTTGGGGCACATTTTCTCCCAACGTAACGTAACAAATGTAACGAAGGAAATGTATAGGAAAAAAACACTCTGCACCTCATCTGGACTGTAATAAGTGTAAGGAGGATATTCTTGGACACGTCTTCGTTACGTAACGAGGGTAACGAGCAAAAATCTTGGGCACATTTTCTCCCAACGTAACGTAACAAACGTAAGGAAGGTAATATATAGGGAAAAAACACTCTGCACCTCATTTGGACCATAATGAGCATAACAAGGATATTCTTGGACATGTCTTCGTTACGTAACGAGCAAAAATTTGGGGCACATTTTCTCCCAACGTAACGTAACAAACGTAAGGAAGGAAATGTATAGGAAAAAAACACTCTGCACCTCATCTGGACTGTAATAAGTGTAACGAGGATATTCTTGGACATGTCTTCATTACGTAACGAGTGTAACGAGCAAAGATTTGGGGCACATTTTCTCCCAACGTAACGTAACAAACTTAACGAAGGAAATATATAGGGAAAAAACACTCTGCACCTCATCTGGACTGTAATAAGTGTAAGGAGGATATTCTTGGACACGTCTTCGTTACGTAACGAGGGTAACGAGCAAAAATCTTGGGCACATTTTCTCCCAACGTAACGTAACAAACGTAAGGAAGGTAATATATAGGGAAAAAACACTCTGCACCTCATTTGGACCATAATGAGCATAACAAGGATATTCTTGGACATGTCTTCGTTACGTAACGAGCAAAAATTTGGGGCACATTTTCTCCCAACGTAACGTAACAAACGTAAGGAAGGAAATATATAGGGAAAAAACACTCTTCACCTCATCTGGACCATAACAAGTGTAACAAGGATATTCTTGGACATGTCTTCATTATGTAACGAGCGTAACAAGCAAAAATCTGGGGCACATTTTCTCCCAACGTAACGTAACAAACGTAACGAAGGTAATATATAGGGAAAAAACACTCTGCACCTTGTTTGGACCGTAACGAGCGTAACAAGGATATTCTTGGACATGTCTTCATTACGTGACGAGCAAAAATTTGGGGCACATTTTCTCCCAACCTAATGTAACGAACGTAACGAAGGAAATATATAGGGAAAAAACACTCTGAACCTCATTTGGACCGTAACGAGTGTAACGGGGATATTCTTGGACATGCCTTCGTTACGTAACGAGCGTAACAAGCAAATATTTGGGGCACATTTTCTTCCAACGTAAAGTTAATGATAAGAATGTCAAAGCCACAAATAATTTGTGAAATCAGCAACAATAGTCACATGGACATAAACAACATAAAGAAAACCTTTATATAAGTAGTGTTGCAGCCCACTTTGAATAAGAATATACAATTTAATTTTTGCTGAAGTTAGTTTCACTGTTTTTTTTTTGTTTTTTTTTTGCAATACTTAAATTAGTTTAGTTTCATACAACAAAATATTAAGTCATTTGTTTGTTGTTTAAAGTCAGGGGAAAGCAACTCAGTTCAAAAGTCTGATGACAGTGAGGTAAGACGGCATATATATTTTACTTTGTAGTAGCAGTAGCAAATGTATCCTCCTTGCCCAGCTTTTCACGAGCACCTAGAAAGAGTCTTTTAATTTGTAATAACATCTGTTCTGCTTTTTGCACCCTCATACACCACAACCTCATTATAACACTGTTCATTATAACATGGTTATGGATATAATATGGTTTCAAGATGGATCCCAAAAATGTATAGATTACATAGATACATAGAAATATGACCATAAATGGTCATTTTACAATAAAATCTATACATTTTTGTTTTTCTGTAACATGGTTGTTTAACGAACACAGTTTCAGCTTTAGACTCCCAACAGTAGTGTTATAAAGAGATCGCGATGTATGTTCTTCATATTATGCAGCAGTATAGATAGCTCTTTGCAGTAGAAATGGTAAATGTATTTCTTGTTTAACCGTCATCCTGCTGAATATTTTAATTAGCCACACCCATTTCTTTGTGTATCAGCCAATCAGATTACATGATATAATGTTTTTGTTGAAATTCACTAAGTTAATGGTAGTGTAGATCCTGATCAGATGGAAGTCATCTGATATGGAAGCCATCTGATCAGGATATACACTGTTTGCAAAGGTAGGGGTTGTCGTGAACAGCAGGATAAGGGTTAAGTTTTGGTTAAAAAAAAATCCAACTTCAAATCTGGAGCCGGCCTCAGTAGCTCAGTTGGATACCATCTTGACTGGTGATCAGGAGGTGCAGGGTCCATACCTGCCATAACAGCAAGATTCTTCATGAAATCTTTTATGTGGTCATTCTCTCCCTGTCACTGATTCAAGAAGGGCAGCTGTCAGTTTCTGGTGAAAGTATGTGCATTCTACAGATAGTTCAACGCTTATATGGGCCCCGTCAAGCGATTTTGGTACTTATCGCCTATGCGAGCAGCGAAGGTTCAGGCGAGCCTGCGCATTCGCGCAGTCTTGCCAGAACCTTCGCTGCTCGCTCATACAAGCAGTGAATCAAGAGGAACCTTCAGACAGAAAGCCATATCCCTGGCCCCTCTGAATGGCTGGCCATGCGCAGTTAAAATTTGTCATGTCAGAATGTTCGAAGACACAAATTCGCTTGGCGGGGCTCATATATGAGCCTTAATATACCAAGGAAAAGTTGTGGTTAGATAATTTGACCTGCTCAACATGACCTAAATAGTGTTGACTGGATTGTTTAGCTCCTAACTGACAAAAATGTCATATTGGATGCATTTTATTAAATAGGTAGTCTTGTCAATAATCATTGTCAGGATGGCAAACAGTGTAGAGTCTGATGAGATCATCTTGATCTACACTGTTTGCATATTTATTCTATGATAATTGTACATGTCTAAAGGTTTGAAAGCCTTAATTTTGTGCATAGCAGCATACATGAGCATTATTGCACTTTATTATTCACTTGCACTGGTTTCTATCCATTTGTAAATTACTGTCATTCAAGGTATGTTTTGTCTTGATTTGTTCACATCCTTAGCTTCATCACCTGCTTTTGTCACACTTTACTATTATGGTACTAGTGCTCAGGATTTGCTAAATTGTTTGAATGTTCTGTCTTGATGTGTTCAAAGCATTAGCTTCATCACTATCTTTGGTCACACTGTACTATTTTGGTGCTAGTGCTCAGGATTTGCTTTGTAGATTTACTGTTCTGTCTTGATAGTCTCTGAGTGTTATTGTTGAAAACAGACCCTGATACAATTTGAATGAAATGTCAAGACCATCTTTTGAGAAGCAGTAGAAAAAAATAGATACAGTATTAACCCTTATCTTTCTGAATATTATTTACCGGCCCCGATAGCTCAGTTGGTAGAGTGTCCGCTCCGGGGAACGGGAGGTCTCGGGTTCGATCCCGGGCCGCGACATACCAAAGTCGTTAAAAATGGTACTAGCTGCTCCTCGCTTGGCACTCAGATTTACGGGGAAGAGCTAGGACTGGTCGATCCAGTGTCAGGATAATGTGACTGGGTGTGGTATCATGTACTGTGTCTGGGACATGATACTTCAGTGAGGCACCACTATAAACGTGAGCATTGAGCTCCCTGTCGCAACCAGACACCGTCGTGATATGACTGAAAAATTGTTGAAAGCGACGTTAAACCCGAATTCACACACACACACTTTCTGAATATTCATTTAAGCCACACCCATTTCTGTCTTATCAACCAATCAAATTTCTTGATGTAATTTATTGCTACAAATTCACAAACTGAATGCCAAACAGTGTAGATCCTGATCAGATGGCTCTGGATCTACACTGTTTGCAAAGATAGGGGTTGTTGTGAACAGCACGATACGGGTTAAGATTAATATTGTATTGACTGTTTACCTTTGTTGAATAAATGTTTGACTATCAGCCATGTAATACCAATTACCGTATTCGCCCTAATTACCGCACATGCTCCTATAAGCGCACACCAAAGCTATTTTTGAAAAAAAAATGCATAAGCGCACACCTTACAGTAACCTCCCATTGAAGCTTTCACAGGAAATCTATAAAAATAACTTACCGTTATTTCTTCAACAGTGAAGGCAAAGCAACTGCATTTCTGTCAAATTCATTCGACAGCTCTAATACACACTTTAATTTCTATTTACGAAACTTGCGAAGCGGGAAACAAGACAGTTCAACTGCCAAGACAGTTACCCAAAATGATTTGTGTGCGCTTAATAGGTCGATTTTTCACCACGATTTTTTTTTACACAATTTTGAAAAAACTAAGCGCACGGTGCGGTAATTAGGGTGAATACGGTAATTCAATGACAAACAGAGAAGATCAAGTTCAGATGGCCAAAGCCATCTGATCTGGATTTACACTGTTTGCCATGATAAATGTTAAACATGTTTAAAAAGAATAATAATGTTTAACTTACATTCTTTCATACCACCCCCACCCATAGGGGCTTGAAGAAATATATGGGCTGCACGATGCTTCCAAGCAGAGCTGAATCCGGCCAGCACACTACTACTGGTAAACTGGTTAGTGGATCTAAGCCTGTCCAGGAACCGCGGTGAGAGGTGGACCGTCTATGCTAATAAACCCTATTGGTTTCACTGGGCGACAGGGCTTGAGATGTCATTTCATTTCAATGTCGGGTCCACAAAAGTGGAAGCAACGTCTCCAAAATGACCTTTACAGTGTTGATGGGGACGTTAAACCTCAAATCAAACAAACAAAACATTCTTTCATACCGTAATGATCCTAAGTATTAGGACCGACAGGCCTAAGCAAACAGTGAAGACCCAGATCAGACTGCTCCTGAATCAGACTGCTCCTTCAGGAGCAGTCTGACAAGGATCTACACTGTTGCCATTCCATCTGCATCTTTTTGACTCCTTGCTGTTAAAATTTTAGGAGAATTACAGCAAGTACTGAAGATGTCAAAATTTTTTGGGATTTTCAAGGTAACTAACATTCTTTCATACCTTGGTTAATAATGAAAAATACCTTAACCCCTGTAATAATATCATATTGACATTCAAATGCTTTTAGCCTTTTTATAGCAGTAATGCATGTTTTAATCTACTCTATGTGAAAATATTGTCATTCAAATACTATTAACATTAATGCATATTTTAATATATTGTAGTTTGATTCCTGTACAATATAATACTTAAACTTTCAGAGACTAATGCCAGGAGCAGTCCTTTAACAGTATTTACTCGTAGTTTATACTAATTTATTTTAGTTCGATTGCGATGGAAGCTTCAAGCTTATTTAATCGCTCTCGAAACACTCATTCTGGATGTTTTCACGCGCGCGAGTGAGGCAGTGACTATTACACCACTAACAGTGTTTGTGTGAATTCGGGTTTAGCCTCATTTCAACAATTTTTCAGTCATATCACGACGGTGTCTGGAAGCGACAGGGAGCTCAATGCTCACTTTTATAGAGCTGCCTCACTGAAGTATCATGTCCGAGACACATTACATGATACCACACCCAGTCACATTATCCTGTTACTGGGTCGACCAGTCCTAGCTCTACCCTGTAAATCTGAGTGCCAAGCGAGGAGCAGCTAGTACCATTTTTAACGACTGTGGTATGTCGCGGCCCGTGATCGAACCCGTGACCTCCCGTTCCCCGGAGTGGACACTCTACCAACTGAGCTATCGGGGCCGGTACACCACTAACAGTATCTGATGCATATCTGACTAATGATCAGGGTATGATCCCTGCCAATTCTGGAGATTGGTCATGAAATCTTTTCTACTGTCGCTCTCTCCTTTCTGCTGATTCAAGAAGGGCTGTTGTTAGTTGGTGAAAGATTGTCATCACATGAACAAGTCCGTGGACTGAAGACCCCCCTAAACCCCACTTTATATAGAGAAAACTGGGGTTTACGGGGGTATACATTATTTTTCTTATTTCTGTTCCGAGACATAGGTTGTGGGTACTCGTTAGAACCGCCTCAATGAGGCGGTTCTAACGAGTACCTACAACCTATGTTTGAAGTAAAAATAACAAAAATATCACAGATTTTCATCAGAAAAGTAGCCATTTTGGAGATACGAAAAATACACCATGTCGCACAGGTGTGTTACGGTAATGTTAGATAAACTGACCAGCTCAGCTTGACCGAAAAACCTGTTGACTGGGCTGTCAAAGTAAAAAGCTAACAAACTTTTACCCTCTGGATGCCATAAAACGTCTAAAAATGTTGTTTGTTTATTTCATCTGCTGTGTCTTTTTGCAAACTTTTCAAACATATTTTTGCATACTCGTACATTAATTCATCAAATGTATTCATTCAAAATAGAATAACAAACAGTGAAGATACTGATCAGATGATTTCTTCCATCTAATCTGGATCTACAATGTATGCAAAGGCAGGGGTTATTGTGGGATTTACTCTTATGCTGTTCACGACAACCCCAATCTTTGGAAACAGTGCAGATCCAGATCAGATGGCTTCTGATCAGGATCTACACTGTTTGACATACAGTTTATGGATTTGTAAGGTTGGTTGGTTGATTTGAGGTTTAACGTCCCTGTCAACACGGTAAAGGTCATTTTGGAGACGTTGCTTCCAATTTTGTGGGACTTTTACCCGACATTGAGATGAAATGACATCTCAAGCCCTGTCGCCCAATGAAACCAATAGGGTTTATTAGCACGGATGGTCCGCCTCGCACTGCGGTTCCTTGACAGGCTTAGATCCTCTTAGCGGTTTACCAGTACTAGTGTGCAGGCAGGATTCAGCTCTGTGTGGAACCATCATGCAGCTCATATATTTCTTCAAGCCCCTATGGGTGGGGGCCAATGGATTTGTAAGAGTAAATTACATCAAGTAATCTGATTATGTTCAAAGTCAGAAATGGGTTTGGCTTAATTGAATATTCAGCAGGAGAAGTCTTAAAAGATGCCAAACCAGAGTGGAAAAGCAATACCTTTTTCTTGACTGATTAAAAGGCAAATATAAGACTGCATTTTTGCTTTCAAGGCCTGCATTATATACCGATCTAATGACTTAAGTGTGAAAGATTTAATTAATTTTAAATATGTTTAAGTGATTTTCACTTTTTTATCTGATTTATCTTGCCTTTCTGGGAGATATTCATTTTCAGTATAGAACAAACAATCTGTCATTGTGAAAATAAGTGTGTGGTAAATGAGCTTACATAGGTGAAAAGAGCCCTTAAGTATTCTGATTTATTCTCTTACAATGTGTCTCGGTACTGCAGGGAGTAGGGCTAGGAACAGTAAAATTCATATACTAAGACCACCTTTGGGACTGTTCAAAAGTGGTCTTTCAGACCACTTTTGAACAGTCCCAAAGGTGGTCTTCCACTAAGAGCACACTGGATGTAAAAAACACTAAGAATACTTTTAAATATGATTTTATGGCCATAATTTGTCTTTTAAATATGATTTTATGGCCATAATTTGTCTTGATTTAAGGTGGTCTTGATAGCAGAATTTCTCTATTTATTAACTTATACATGGCATTCCAAAAATGAAATTAAGGCATTTTGGATTCATATTATCCCGCTATTCTCAAGCATTTCTAAAATGAGACCCAGGCATATGAGTGATCTTATTAACTCCTTGTACAGGAGGGTAAGGGCGCTGACTCATAATCCATAGGTCTCCAGTCACTGTGGTTTGAGCCTTGCTCCAGTCACATGTGAGACGCCATTGAGTTCTGCAATAGGAGGTCAGATGGTTTTACACTGGGTACTCCTGTTTTCTCCCACCTCTGAATTAGAAAATCATGAAATTTATCTTGAAAGGGCCGTAAGGCTAAAACCCAATTAACTCCTTATACCTTGCATTCCAAAAACTGTGTAATCTGTAGATCAAGATTAGATGTGATAGAAAATGGCAACAGAGTTTACATCAAGTGCAGGATTTTTTTTAAAATTTACAATTTACCTTAACAATTCAAAGTATTGGGTTTCACTGGGCGGCAGGGCTCGAGATGTCATTTCATCTCATTGGTGGGTAAAAGTCCCACAAAATTGGAAGCAACATCTCCAAAATGACCTTTACAGTGTTGACGGGACATTAAACCTCAAATCAAACAAACAGTGCAGACCCAGATCAGACTGCTCCTGAAGGAGCAGTCTGATCTTCAGGAGCAGTCTGATCAGGGTCTGCACTGTTTGCCATTACTTCTGCACCTTTTGGACCCCTTTCAGGATTGTGAAACAAATTTGTTAAAATTTTAGAAGTACAGTAAGTCCTCAAGCTGTCTGAATTTTTAGCTCACCAGAGCCGAAGGCTCCAGGGAAGCTTATAGGATAGGCAGTTGTCCGTCGTCGTATGTCCTACGTTGTATGTCCTATGTCGTCTGGCGTCG
Organism: Lucinisca nassula; assembly: GCA_963580285.1. Lineage (NCBI taxonomy): Eukaryota > Metazoa > Mollusca > Bivalvia > Lucinida > Lucinidae > Lucinisca > Lucinisca nassula. The sequence continues at coordinate 114,204,625 of OY757013.1, read as the reverse complement.
ACACTTTTAAACATCTTCTCCTCTAAAGCCACTTGGCTGATTGAGCCCAAATTTCATGTGTAGCATCCTTGGGCTGGGGGATTGAAAGTTTGTGTTTTTTATGAAAATCGGCTCTTTATTTTGGTTGCTATGCCAACTTAAAGAGTTTCCATAGACTTATAATGGGGAAAATTGAAAAATGGCATTGCAGATATTTTGACAAAACTTTTATAGATATGTTTCTTGAGTAAACTCTTAGCCATATGCTTTTATGCCAACCTGAGGGTTCCTGGGTTGTGCTGGGGCCCTGCCCCACCCCCTCCTCTTCATAAAAGGCCATATATCTCAGAAACCATTCAGATTCCTACCCCTAAACTATATATATTCTTGTTCCTCACGATAAGACGCATTCAGTGACCCCAACCTGGGGCCCCCAGGATGCCCCGGGGCCTTGCCCCATCCCCTCCACTAAAAGGCCCAGTGTCTTGGAAAACAGATCCCCATCCCTAAACCATATATATTCTTGTTCTGTATGATAAGACGCATTCATTGAAACCAACCTGGGGCAACTGGGATGCACCGGGGCTTTGCCCCACCCCCTCCACTTCATAAAAGGCCCAATATCTCGGAGACCTTACAGATTCCAAGCCCTAAACCACATATATTCTTGTTCCTTATGATAAGACAACATTCAATGACACCAACCTGGGGACCCCTGGGTTGGGCCGTGGCCATGCACCACCCCCTCCACTTCATAAAATGCCTAATATCTCAGAAACCATTAAGATCTGGACCTGCACTGTTTGCTCAAGTACCCCTTTAGGGGTTTCCAGCATACAATGGGTTAATATACACCACAATCTCTTGAAAACATGGTTCATGTAACATGATTTTGGATATACATTTATACAGTAAAAATCCTAAAAATGTGGACACCTTGATACGGAACCCGGGAAGGGACATGATTTTTTTTTACTTTTATAAGTTGTGCGCACAAGATAATATCTTGTGCGGACAAGATATTATCTTGTGCGGACAACATATTATCTTGTGCGGACAACATATTATCTTGTGCGGACAAGATAATATCTTGTCCGCACAACATAATATCTTGTCCGCACAAGATATTATCTTGTGCGGACAACATATTATCTTGTGCAGACTAGATATTATCTTGTCCGCACAAGATATTAAGTTGTGCGAACAAGATATTATCTTGTCCGCACAAGATAATATCTTGTCTGCACAACATAGATCTTGTGCGCACAAGATATTATCTTGTCTGCACAAGATATTATCTTGTCCGCACAAGATAATATCTTGTCCGCACAACTTCCTAAGATCTATGCTGTGCAAACAAGATAATATGTTGTGCGAACAAGATAATATGTTGTGCGAACAAGATCATATCTTGTCCGCACAAGATAATATCTTGTCCGCACAAGATAATATCTTGTCCGAACAAGATAATATCTTGTCCGCACAAGATATTATCTTGTGCGGACAACATATTATCTTGTGCAGACAAGATATTATCTTGTCCGCACAAGATATTAAGTTGTGCGAACAAGATATTATCTTGTCCGCACAAGATAATATCTTGTCTGCACAACATAGATCTTGTGCGCACAAGATATTATCTTGTCTGCATAAGATATTATCTTGTCCGCACTAGATAATATCTTGTCCGCACAAGATAATATCTTGTCCGCACAACTTCCTAAGATCTATGCTGTGCAAACAAGATAATATGTTGTGCGAACAAGATAATATGTTGTGCGAACAAGATCATATCTTGTCCGCACAAGATAATATCTTGTCCGCACAAGATAATATCTTGTCCGAACAAGATAATATCTTGTCCGCTCAAGATATTATCTTGTTCGCACAACATATTAAAAATAAAAAATAATGTCCCTTCCCGGGTTCCGTACCTTGAGGACTTGCTGTAATTCTCCTAAAATTTTTAAAAAATTGTTTCACAATCCAGCAAGGAGTCCAAAAGGTGCAGACCAAATGGCAAACAATGTAAACATTGATCAGACTGCACTCTCATCTGGGCCTGCACTGTTTGCTTAGGCCTATCTGCCCAATTACTTACATGTAGGATCATTATGATAACATGGTTTGAAAATGGATCTTTTAGGAGTAGAACTATTGTTGCTTGTGTCAAATTTGTATGCATTTTGTTCAATGATTAAATTTTGGTTTAAAGATGCATCATTTTGGGAGATTTATGCTTTTAGGAGAAGAACTATTATTGCTTGTGTCACATCACAGTGAAAAATGAACAAAATAAGGACAAATACGCAATGCGAATTTACACCAATACATACTGATACACTGGCAATACAGTGCGTATTTACGTCCGTTTTGTGCGCAAATATGGAAATAATAAGCAACTGGTGTGACAAAGTTTACGCAACAAAACGCGTGCGTATTGGAGAACGTATTTTTGAAAAATACAGAAGAAATAAGCAGCGGATGCAACAAATGTTACGCAGCAAAATGTGTATGTATTGAAGGACGTATTGTTTAAAAATATAGAAAAAATACGCAGCTTGTGCGGCAAACCTTACGCAAAAAAAAAACACATGCATATTGGTTTATATACATTTGAAAAATACGGAAAAATACGCTGGTGGTTTGACAAAGAATTCGGTTCGTGTTGACATGTGTATTTATGACAGAATAGAAAAGAAAAACCAGCCTGTCAGTTTCACTTTGTGCAGCTATTCGCATACGTATTGTTTATATGGATCACAGAAAGTAACTATACATGCATATTGTCCTAGCCTAGGCTGGGAATATTGTACTTTTAGGCCAAGATTTTGCAGAAACGTACATATTTTGTATATTATTTAAATACAATGCATGTCCGACAAGAATTTCACAGCAATATGATCATAGTCTACATGTAGACAAGGAACACCCAAAGATTCTTGGTTCATTCTGATTCAACATTGCATCACGAAAACACGCTTATATGATTCTTACCCCCATGAACCCTCCTTTTATAAAATAAAACTGTGGTTTACAGGGGGTAAGCCTTATTTTTCTTATTTCTGCTCTGAATTATAGATTGTCGGTAATCGTTAGAACCGCCTCATTGCGGTGGTTCTAACGTGTAGAACCGCCTAATTGCGGCGGTTATAACGTGTACTCACAATCTATATTTTGAGCAGAAATAAGGAAAATATCACAATTTTTCATTTAAAATTTTCGTTTCTAGATGGTAAAATTCACAATGTATTTGTACAGGCACGTCTGCGTAATGAATTCCAGAGTCAGGCCTACTAATGAAGCTGTAGCTATTAAACAACAAGAAGCAACCTCTAGCCCTTTCTTTGTATGCGCAGCTTAGTAACGCCCCGTCAAGGAAGTTAACTCTGTTGTTGTCGACTTTCTATTGTTAGGTTAGCTTGTCTAAGATTTCGGCGGTTAGCAATCGCAAACAAACGATCGAACTATTGGCTTGAAAACCTGTCAATCAATTCTGGCGCAGGACTAAATAGGCCCACTCCGGTTATAGCTGATAAGACAGGGGTGCCTGCGGTCAAAAATCTTCAAGACACTATATCTGGCATGGGGTTACATTGAGGTTAACTGCATTTATTACATATTAAAATCCATTACTGAAGTGAAAATGAAATTGTGCAGATTTGGTGTGTAAAATGCTTTAACAATGGTTACAAAAGATAGAAAATGTTGAAGTGACAATAATATGCCACATATGCAGGGTGTGACCTTCATTCTTTTCCCAAAACCAAGTGTAGACTATGAAAATTGTAGCTTTAAAAGATTAAATAATGGAATAGTCTGTACTGTTTCGACTGATAGATTAAAATGACAATTTGATATAGTATCCACATTTTTCATCACTTTACAACCAATTTTTGATCAACGTCGAACTAACATCGATTCGATGTTTAGTTTGTTTGTTTGATTTGAAGTTTAACGTCCCTGTCAACACTGTAAATGTCATTTTGAAGACGTTGCTTCCAATTTTGTGGGACTTTTACTCGACATTAAGATGAAATGACATCTCAAGCCCTGCCGCCCAATAAAACCAATAGGGTTTATAAGCATGGACGGGCCGACTCGCACCGCGTTGTCTAGGCAAGCTTAGATCCTCTAAGCGGTTTACCAGTACTCGTGTGCGGGCTGGTTTCAGCTCTGCGTGGAAGCATCACATCACGTGAATAAGTGAATTCACCTACCCCCCACTATATATAGAGAAAACTGGGGTTTACGGGGTATACATTTTTTTTCTTGTTTCTGATATAAGACATAGGTTGTGGGTGCTCGTTAGAACCACCTCATTGACCGCCTCAACGAAGCGGTTCTAACGAGCACCCACAACCTATGTTTGCAGTTTAACTATCATGATACGCGCCGGAATTTGGAAGAAACGCCTGTAAAATGACCTAAATAATGTTTGCAGGGGTGTTAAATATCAAACCAAACAACAGAAGAAAGAAAAATAGTGTATACCCGCTTAAAGAGTGACCCCATTCTTCCAGGGTGAATATCAGACAGACACATAAATTACTCTCCGAACGGTCTGCACACCTCCCATGAGACTCATTGCTGGTCATAATTTACCTGCAAATGCCTCAGTTGTAAAATTAACTCCAGCACTGGTGTTATCTTCTAGGTTTTCAGAAAGTCAAAGGGGAACTTGAATACAATTTGCCCACTCTGTATAGCTACCATTTTCTTATTGATAACTTGAAGAGCAATATCATTCCATGATAATCATATGACTATGTGCTAAACACACACACACGCACGCTCGCACGCACATGCACGCAGAGAGAGTGAGAGAGTCTTGAAATTAAAAGAGAATAGAAACTAGAGGCAATATACAATCTAATCAGCAAAAAAACAAGGGTGCTGATCAGACGGCATGGATGTTCAGGTTGATCTTCAACTTTTTTGGCGTTGAAACCACAAAAGCCTTTTTTATATTTAGGTTATTATTCTATCACCTGTGTAACATACTGGTGAAAATCTTTTCAAACATAAATTGTAAGCGCTCGTCAAAACTGCGTAAACGAGGCGGTTGTCATGGGTACCCACAATCTAGGATTCCAAAACTCTTCGTAAATTTGGGCATAGGTACATGTGTGTGTGTGTGTGTGTGTGAATTTGGGTTTAACGTCGCTTTCAACAATTTTTCAGTCATATCACGACGGTGTCTGGTTGCGACAGGGAGCTCAATGCTCACGTTTATAGTGCTGCCTCACTGAAGTATCATGTCCCAGACACATTACATGATACCACACCCAGTCACATTATCCTGACACTGGATCGACCAGTCCTAGCTCTACCCCGTAAATCTGAGTGCCAAACGAGGAGCAGCTAGTACCATTTTTAACGACTTTGGTATGTCGCGGCCCGGGATCGAACCCGAGACCTCCCGTTCCCCGGAGCGGACACTCTACCAACTGAGCTATCGGGGCCGGTGCATAGGTACATTGTATGATTTGTGATGCATAGCATATCTTTAGAGCCATGTATGCTATTTTTTTTTAAGTTTATATATGGAATATGGTGTTGTTTTTTTTTTGGTCTCTCTCTCTCTCTCTCTCTCTCTCTCTCTCTCTCTCTCTCTCTGATTATGTCTCTTTATGAGATATGGCCCTTGTGAAATTTTTTGATGAAATCTCGTCGGCAATATAACTCAAAAAGTATCAAAGCTGCGCCTTGAAAGTTGATGAATGGATCTCCCTTTAGCCATGTGAAGTATTACCTTTTCAACTAGGAGCAAGCAGTGTTGGGGGCATAGTGTTTCATAAACACCAGCTCTAGTTTCTCTTATTTCGACCCGAGGTGTGCAAAAACCGGAGTATTCGGAGAAAAACCACCTGACCTTCCATTGCAGAACTTATAGCGTCTCATGAATGGATTGGAAGTGATGGGTAGACATTACGCTAACACATCCTTGCGACATAGTGCATTTTTCACATCTCCAAAATGGCTAGTTTTCAGATGAAAATCCCTGATATGTTTTGTATCTATACTGCAAATTTCTCTGAAATAAAGTGGGGTTTATTGGGGTGGGGATGGTGTTCACGTGATGTTGACATTGTAGGTACCGATCCGAGTCTTGAACACATCGTTTCATGATAGTTAACATTTCTGCCAAGTAATTTCAAAATTCATTCAGAAATAACAAAGTTGTTAACTAACCATTTTTAAACTTTGACCTCTACATATGACCTTGGCCCTCGATGTACTGACTGAGTCTTGTGCGCGAAACATCGTCTCATGATGGTTAACATTTCTGCAAAGTGATCCGGGAATAAATCAAAGCACTGAGAGTTCTGGTGGGTCGATCGTCTCTGAGTGTAGGTTTGGAAAATAGTCCTGAGCTGAGAATCGAACTGTTCGTTTAACTTGAGCTAGCACAGTAGATCTGATCAGACATCGCGTTATGTGGCATCTGGTTATGTAGATTCTGTTTGCCAATGCCCAAGTGCACGAGCACAGTCCACCCGCGCCCGCCTATCGGGGCTTGAATAAATAGATTGGCTGTATGATGCTTCCACGCAGAGCTGACAGTCCCGTAACATTGGAAGTGACGTCTCCAAATGACCTATACATTCTTGACGGGGACGTTAAACCTTAAATCAAACAAACGAGCACAGTCCAGAATTTTCTTCTTACGCTGCGCTCTGACGTCTTAGGGTAGTACTTGGGTTTTGTTCAACAGAGTGGGGAGGGTGCAAACGCAGCCCCACCCATCTTTTGGAAATTATCTCAGATTCATGCAGTTTTTCACCCTCAGCAAAATACCTGAAATTCGCATCCTCAACCTGCCCCTTTTCAGAGTCTGCGTACGGCCCTGAATCATGTTCAAAACTGTTATTGCATACATACATGGCGAACAGTGCCGACCCTGATCAGAAGCAATATACTCAAAAGCCGATCTTGGTCTACGCTGTATGTCTAAAAACGGTACCACCTTTAAAGTTTGCGCGACTAATTTTTGCCATTTAACATTTGAGGGACGGGCCTCCGTGGCCTAGCGGTAAAGAGCGTTGACTCTTGATCAATAGGTGTCTCACCGCTTTGGTTCGAGCCTCGCTCGGATCATATGGGAGACGCCAAGTTCTGCAACTGAAGGCCAGGTGGTTTTTCTCCGAGTACTCCGGTTTTCGCCCACCTCTGATTAACGATTGGCTCGATATGAGTGAAATAATCTTGAAAGGGCCGTGAAACCAAAAAAAAAAAAAAAAAAAAAAACATTTCGGGGCTCTAAAATTAAGTTCTTAGCAGAAGTGCGAAAAGATTATTTTTACTCGACTTGGCATACATTTGTGTAACAGTTTAAAAACGGAGTTTCGGAAGGACGTCACGTGACAGTGTGGCCTGGATTAAGTTATTGTTTTTCTCTCATTACGAGAGCAACCTGGCAATTTATACTATTTCGTTTAACCCTCAAATGCCACTATTTAAGCAAACAGTGTAGTTCCTGTGCAACCGGCTGAGCAGACGCCACATTCCGCGGCGTCTGATCTGAGTATTATCCAGCACACGATTCCTGTCAAGACTATAGATAGCTCTTATAATAATAATAATAATAATAATAATAATAATAATAATGTCTTTATTTAACGAGGATGACATATTAAGCATAATTACTTATCTAACATATGGTCCTCTATAGTAAAAACAAACATACAAACTATTTACAATAAGACTGTACAATATACATGGACAACATAAGACAATATGCAATATCTAAAACGTCTAGGAGGACTCTTAAGATTACAAAGCAACAATAATACTCTAAATAGAGTTTGGTAAAAAATGATATGTTTGGTCGTTGTATCAAATGGTGCAAAGTAAGATTTGAGTAAAAAAAAGTTAAATATATTGATCTAAGATGAATAAAAAGTTATATCACTGTAAAAAAGATAAAAAATAGTGTTTCATTCAGTTCCATTAAAATTATGCATGAAGTACTTAAAATGTCATTTGGAAAGCACTTGTTGTATATATTATAAAACCATTGATGAGACTTTTCATCACTATCACAGTCAATCACAGTTAATCTTTATTGCACTTATCATTTTGAGTATATCCCCATATGATTAATTATGCCATGCGAGGCTAGATTAAAATACAGAGCTCAGAAGAAATGAGTGTGCACATTCCAAATTGCAAAGATGTTCCTTAGGTCCTATGATACACATCGCTCCGAAGTCAACAAAAATGTCCACAGCCTGACACCCAACCTGTGAGTGACCATGCCTGAAAATGACAAACAGCAGACAAATCCGTGATAAATTCGGAACGACGTGTACCATATTCTTGATAAAGGATTGATAAAGGATCTAAATATTAAATCAACCTGCACATGCCACACAGAATGGGATTTAGTTAATCTTTAAGAATCAGAAATGTAGGGTTGATTAGATTTTTAAATGTAAGACTATTTGTCTTTATTTAAGAGAAAAGTTTGACACCCCAATGACGAACAGTAACCTCGCGACATCTAAGTTCAGCTCATTCGCTACACAAAGATATCGGTCACGAAGCCAATACTCGCCACTGAAGCTATACCAGACTATTTTTGTCTTTATTTTAGAAAAAGAAATTGGATACCCAAACGATGAATAGTGACCTCGTGACATCTAAGTTCAGCTCATTCGCTACACAAAGATATCGGTCACGAAGCCAATACTCACCACGGAACCATACCAGATTTTTTTTTTTATTTTAGAGAAAATTTGGATACCTCAATGAAGAATAGTGGCCTCATGACATCTAAGTTCAGCTCATTCGCTACACAAAGATATCGGTCACGAAGCCAATACTCATCATTGAACCATACCAGGCTGGTTTTCCTTATTTTAGAGAAACTCTAGACACCTCAACGATGAATAGTGACCCCGAGACATCTAAGTTCAGCTCATTCGCTACACAAAGATATCGGTCACGAAGCCAATACCCATCACCGAACCATACCAGACTATGTTTCTTTATTTTAGCTAAAAATTTGGATAACCCAATGAAGAATAGTGACCTCGTGACATCTAAGTTCAGCTCATTCGCTACACAAAGATATCGGTCACGAAGCCAATACTCATCATTGAACTATACCACGATACTAACATGTGTATTGAACATATGCAGAATGATCGAAGACACCAAATGCAATTTTAATAAAAATGCTCTAGACCAGGAGATGAATCTTACACGATGAAAGAGTATCATATCCCGGTCAAAAGCAGAAAATACTTTTCTAGTTAAAGGACAAAGAGCCACTACACCCTTGAAACGAAACGAAACCCCAAGAGTGGGTTAGCTGGTCCAAAACAAAGTAAAATTATAATTTGAATTTCAGTCTTAGAGAGCAATTTAGCCGTCGGGCAACAAAAACACGAAGACTAACAAGCCTTAAGGTATAAAGGATTTATGGGTTGGTGGGGATGCCCGCCTGCTACTCAGTGATATACAGATACAGTGTTCTAATCACTGAGGCAGCAGACAAACCTTACATAGTTTTATCAAGGGTTTGCTTCAAGTAAGAAAGACTTGACTTTGGTTTTAAAGCTGCACAAGGATGGCGAATGCCGTATGTCGTTTGGTAGTGAGTTCCAAATCTTTGCACCTGTTACGGAAAATGAATTGTCATAATACCTAGTTCTTGAAAAAGGAATTTTAAGTAGCTCATTGTCTACAGATCTTAGGCTACGATCGTGTGTTTCTGAAAGTTTAGTGAATCTCTCTGAAAGGTACTCTGGAGCTAAGTTGTTCAGAGTTTTATACATTAGAATGCACTCATGATACTGAACACGTTTGTGAAAGGGTAACCAGTGTAAATCTTTAAACATAGTTTCTGATGGTGTCAGGATATCTGCTTGTAATACTATTCGTGCAGCTCGCTTTTGTAACTTTAGTAGCCTGTTGATGTTTGTAACAGAACAATGACCCCAAATCATGCATCCATAGTCTAAGATGGGTAGAATATAGGAATTATAATATTGAATGAGACAAGCTCTATCAATATATTTCGACAGAAGTTTCATTAAGGTAATTCTCTTCGTGATATTCTGACAAACTATATCTATTTGGGCCTCCCAATTAAGAGTCTTATCTATTGTTATACCAAGAAGTTTTTGAGATTCAACACATTTCAGAAGTTCATTTTCAATGTAAATATTCAATGGCTCAGACTGTAATAGGTTTTGACGGCTGCCGACTAGCATTACTGATGTTTTACCTATATGAATAAACATTTTATGTAATAAGCACCAATATCTGAAATCTTGAGTGCTAACTTGTAATTTGCTTTCTATATTAGCTGATTTTTTACTTTATGTGTGCATTGTCGCATCATCTGCGTACAAATCCAAGTTTGCTTCTTTAACAAATAATGGAATGTCATTAACGAACAGGAGGAAAAGAACAGGGCCTAGCACTGAGCCTTGGGGTACGCCACTTTCATTTTTTAGATAGGATGATTTAGTAGCTCTTGTTATAGCCTAGCCACTAGGTGTTAAATGAATAATATGGAATTAAAATTATCTTTTGCATTAAAATGAACAGTGTATAAAAGTGTAGCTAGTCTAGTCTCTCTGGCTCAATTTTAACCTAAGATTTGAGACTCTACCAAATAGACTTGCCATTACTAAGAAGGTGATAAATTTTTAAACCAATAAAAAATACCAACAAAAAATGATCAGACTTTTATTATCAAACTGGTAGCTAGTCTACTCTTGTTACATCGATAAAAATAGCGCAACGTTTATAGTTCTATTAATAAAACATAATATTGGTTTTCCCAAATCAGTGATGGTCACGTGGACAATTGCATAAATACCGTTTGCCATTTAGTAAATTTGGGCCGATCGTAAACCGATCGATCCAAAAAGCTATTGACTGAACACGAAAAATGACCTTTTTTGACATTTGACCACTGTGACCTTGACCATGGAGGTACCGACCTGGGTCTTGCGTGCGACAAATTGTTTCATGATGGTCAATATTACTGCCAAGCTATTTTCAAATCCATCCAGGAATAACAAAGGTATTGACAGGACACAAGAAAATATACTTTTCTTTACCTTTCACCTCTATGACCTTGACCTCGGAAGTACCGACCTGGGTCTTGCATACGACACATTTTCTCATGATGGTTAACATTTCAGCCAAGGAATTTCCAAATCCATCAAGAATAACAAAGATATTGACGGACGGACGGAGGGGCAGTCGGACGGACAGCGCAATGTCATAATACATGTACTTCCTTTTTTCCATTTGTCGATTGATTTGATTGATTGATTCGAGGTATAACGTCCTCGTCGACACTGTAAATGTCATTTTGGAGACGTTGCTTCCAATTTTGTGGGACTTTTACCCGTCCTTGAGATGAAAGGACATCTCAAGCCCTGTCGCCCAATGAAACCAATAGGGTTTTTAAGCATGGACGGACCGACTCGCACCACTTTGCCTGGGCAGGCTTAGCGGTTTACCAGTATTCGTGTGCGGGTCGGATTCAGCTCTGCGTGGAAGCATCATGCAGCCCATCTATTTCTTCAAGCCCCGATGGGCGGGGGCCATATTGTCGATTGTATTGGAGTTTAACGCCCAATCAACACTGGTTTAGGTAATTTCGGAGCCGGTCCGTTTACCTATCCACCTTTTTCCTGGACAGGCTTAAACGAAAGTGGTTAACCAGTACGGTGCAGATTCTTTCGCAAGAAACTGACAACTGCCCTTCTTGAATCAGCGGAAAGGAGAGAATGGCCGTAGAAAAGATTCCATGATCAGTCCCTAGAAAGAATGTTCCCAACCGTGGCAGGTATCGAACTCGCATCCACCTGATCACCAGTCAGACGCGCATCCGACTGAGCTACCGAGCCGGTTTTTTTTCAAAACTGGCGTATAAAAATCAAAGCACTGAGAAATCTGGTTGGTCGATTGTCCCTGAGTGTAGGTCGGAGAGATAGTCCTGGACTGTGATTTAAATTGTTTCATTTAACCCTGAAATTCTCGATTTTAAGCAATTAGTGTCGATCTTGATCAGATGCCGCTTTCTGTTGCGTCTGGTCTGGGTCAATGTTTGCAAAGTCAAACCTATGATTCTTAGATAACCCTCTTTCGCAACCCTCTGACCTCAAGGTTTCCCAAAATAGGAAAATGCATTAAAATGCACTTGTATTAAGCAAGCACCTGTCCTAAGCAAGCACATTCTGATCTCTCTCTCTCTCTCTCTCTCTCTCTCTCTCTCTCTCTCTTGTGACAATAGGATGACAAAAAAATCCTGGCGACAATATGCATTCTTTCATATTTCCAAAACGGTTTCTTTACTGATTAAATATTGAGGCACTTTCCTTTACTCGTACAAATGTTTTGGGTTCTCGTACGAACCGCCTCATTGAGTGCTCACCATTGTGATACGGTTGATAGAAAAAGAAAATGCACTCACTCAGTAAAATGTTATTTATACGAACCTGTTAACGCTCGCTCTCTCTCTCTCTCTCTCTCTCTCTCTCTCTCTCTCTCTCTCTCTCTCTTCGAGAGATCTAGAAATACTGTAAGACCAGGGAGAAAACCATTCTCACTAAAGCTGGGATCAGTCTGGATAATCATAATCTACTCCTTTCGCATAAAGTACAGCTACGGGCCTCCGTGGCCTAGTGGATAAGAGCGCTGACTCTTAGTCATTAGGTCTCTCACTGCCGTGGGTTCGAGCCTCGCTCGGGTCACGTGTGAGACGCCAAGTTCTGCAACGGAAGGTCAGGTGGTTTTTCTCCGGGTACTCCGGTTTTCGCCCACCTATGATTAACGATCGGCTCGATATGAGTGAAATAATCTTGAAAGGGCCGTAAAACCCAAACCAAAAAAAAAAAAAAAAAAATAAAGAACAGCTATTTAAGGGTTAAGCTTAGGATCCCTTTTCGAGCCTAAACGCAGAGACAATCAGCCATCCCATGCGTTTAGTAATTTGACTTCAAAAGCTGGTAAGAAGAAGAAGAAGAAGAAGAAGAAGGCAGAGCTGCAAATGTGATATTGCGAGAAATCAGTTGTGTGTTACTCTATCTGCCATAGAGAGTTTAATAATTGAGAGCCCCCGCCCATCGGGGCTTGAAGAAATAGTTTGGCTGCATGATGCTTCCACACAGAGCTGAAACCAAACGCATATATGAGTGCTGGTAAACCATTAAGGTCTAAGCCTGCCGAGGCAAAGTGATGCGAGCCGGCCCGTCTATGCACATATAATTTATCAGTTTGATTGGACGGCAAGGATTGAGATGTCATTTCATCTCAATATCGGGTAAAATCCTACAAAATTGGAAACATCGTCTCCGAAATGACTTTAATAGTGTTGACTGGGACGCTAAACCTCAAATCAAACAAAGCAAACAAAAACTGAAAGTTTGTTAGATTAATTTTCATTGCACATTGAACTGATCATTACGGTAACACATCTGCGCGGCATTTTCCACATCTCCAAAATGGCCACTTTTGATGAAAACCCATGATAATTTTCTGCAAACATATAATAACGAGTACCCACACCCAATTACAGAAATACGAGAAAATAATAATGTTTATCCTTGTAAACCCCAGCAGATGCCGGTCCCGGTAGCTCAGTCGGATCCGCGTCGGCAGCATTCTTTCATGGAGATTGATCATGAAATCTTTTCTACGGTCATTCTCTCCCTTCCGCTGATTCAAGAAGGGCAGTTGTCAGTTTCTGGTGAAAGAATGTGTAGAGTAATGTGTAACTTTAAAATCTGGACTGGACTTGTGTACTTAGACATTGTTCAAGCCTAGAAAACTGATTAGAGGTTCTAAGCCTGCCCAGGAAAAGTGGCGCGAGTTGGCTTGTTCATGCATATAAACCCTTTTGGTTTTAGTTGGGCTTGAGATGATGTCATTTCATCTCAATGTCGGGTAAAACCCCTACAAAAATGGCCTATGAAGTGTTAACAGAGAATTTAAATCTCAATTCAAACGAACAAATTGTTCAAGCCTACTCTCAAAATCAATTGCAGTTACATCATACATTTGGTTTAGAAGCCTCCGTGATGTAGTGGTTACGCTACCCGCCTTGTAAACCAGGGGTCGCAGGATCGATCCCGGGCTTCTCCAGACTTTCGGATGAGTCCTTAAACCGAGGTCCCGTCTCCTATGACCTTAGCTGATGGTGGGACGTAAGACTCAAACACTCACTCACTTATTTGAGGTTTAACATCCCCGTCAACACTGTATTTTGGAGACGTTGCTTCTAATTTTGTGGGACATTTACCAGACACTGAAATAAAATGACATCTCAAGCCCTGTCGCCCAAAGAAACCAATAGGGTTTACAAGCATGGACAGTCAGACCCGCACCGCTTTGCCTGGGCAGGCTTAGATCTTCTAAGTAGTTTACCAGTACTCGTGTGCGGTCGGTTTCAGCACAGCATGGAAGCATTATGCAGCCCATCCATTTCCTCAAGCCAAGATGGGCCAGGGCCGGTTACATCATAGAACCCCAAAAAGTGTAAACAAGTCGAAAATAATGTTAGCGAGCCGATGGGTGGGTGGGTTCCACTAGGAACAAGATTGAAATAAAGAATTTATGAGCATTAAAACACAAATTGGAACCCGGAAGTAATTTTTATTGTTGCATTCCTCATGTTAGTTTTACGTCCACCAACAGCTAAGTCATACGGCGACGGGACCTCGGTTTAAAGACTCATCCGTATTGCGAAAACACGCCTATAAAATACATTGCAAACTTTACCGACGAAAAAAACGAATATCTTAAGAAGAACAAGATGTGTTTGTGAAACACGAATATGTCCCAGGGCATGGTCAATTTTTCTTCGAAGCTGATCACGGGTCAAGATCAAGGTCACAGGTCAAGATCAAGGTCACAGGTCAAGATCAAGGTCACAGGTCAAGATATTTTGTTTGAGTAGGAAGACATTGTCACAAGGAGCCTACATGCTCAATATAAAGTTTCGAACTCAACAGGGTCAAAAGATATGACCAATAATAATTTTATCTTTTGGTTGGATGTTGTTGGTCGTCGTCGTCGTCTGATGTCGTATGTCTTCTGACGTCAACACTTTCAAACGACATCTTCAAATGACAACTCCTCCTGTACCCTTTGCCCAATTTCATTCAAACTTCACAGGAATGTTGGCTAGGTGACTCCCTACCAAAATAGCTAAAATTGTCCAGATGGTCCCCAGAGCTAAAAATAGAAAAAAATTCAAACGACAACTCCTCCTGTACCCTATTCCCAATTTCATTCTAACTTCATAGGAATGTTGCTTTGGTAAACGTCTACCAAAATAGCTTAAACGATCCCGCTTCAATGAACAAAATGACCACCAGAGCTAAAAACTAGAGAAACTATCAATAAAGGTGATGATTAATACCCCCGCCTCAATACTTGACACAGAAAGCAAACATAAACAGTGTCCTCTGAGTCCATTCAGGGGCAATAACTCCATAATTGTTGGACAGATTCTCCTGAAATTTGCGTCTCGCACATCTACTTATCCTAGTGAATAAGTACGTCAAGTATCCATTAAATCCGACTGATAGTGAAGGAGGAGTTCAGCAGACAAATTTTTGCAGCAACCACTTTTCAGTGATTCAGGGGCAACAACTCTATTATTGTTGGACAGATTCTCCTGAAATTTGCGTCTTGCACATCTACTTATCCTAGTGAATAAGTATGCCAAGTATCCATTGATATCCGACTCATAGTGACTCAAAGTGAAGGAGGAGTTTAGCGAAAATGTTTTTTAGCACATTTTTTTAGCAAATCAAGGGCCATAACTCCGTAATTGTGGGACAAACTTTAGTGAAATTCACGTCTTGCACATCTACCCCTCCTGGTGAACAATTATGGCAAGTTTCAATTGAATCCGACTGATAGTGAAGGAGGAGTTGAGCGGACAATGTTTTTAGCACATTTTTTAGCAAATCAAGGGCCATAACTCCGTAATTATGGGACAAACTTAAGTGAAATTTGTGTCTTGCACATCTACCCCTCCTGTTGAATAATTATGGCAAGTAACAATCGAATCCAACTGATAGTGAAGGAAGAGGTGAGCGGACAAAATTTTGCAGACAGACCACCCGACCGCCCGACAAACCAACCGACAGGCTGATTCCAGTATACCCCCTTTAAACTTCGTTTCCGGGGGTATAAAAAGAAAATCATCGTAAATTTGCTTCAAACGCGAACTCCTCCTAAAGCCTTAGGCCAATGTGATTCAAACTTCATAGGAACGTTGCCTAGGTGACTCTCTATCAAAATAGCTAAACTCGTTCCGCTCTGACAAACAAGATGACCACCAGAACTAAAAATAGAAAAATCTTGAAACGACAACTCTTCCTTCACCCTTGGGCCGATTTCATTCAAACTAATGCTAAGATGACCATCTACCGAAATAGCTAAAACGATTTTGCTCGGATGAACAAAATGACTGCAGGAGCTAAAAATAGAAAAACATCGTAAATTTGCTTCAAACGCGAACCCCTCCTAATCCCTTGGGCTATTTATATTCAAACTTCCAAGGAATGTTGCCTCGATGACTCACAACCGAAATAGCCAAAATCGTTATGCTGTGACAAACAAGCTGGCCGCTAGAGCTAAAAATAGAAAAAAAATCTTCAAACGACAACTCCTCCTCTACCCTTGAGCCATTCATACAAACTTCGTAGGAATATAAATGACCTTCTACCAAAATAGCTTAAATGATCCCGCTCCGGTGAACAAAATGGCCACCAAAGCTAAAAATAGAAAACATTGTTAATTTGATTCAAGCCAGAACTCCTCCAAAACCTTTCGGCCAATTTGATTCAAACTTTGCAGGAATGTTACCCAGGTGACTCCCTTTCAAAATTGCTAAAATCATTCCGCTCTAAGGAAAAAGATGGCCACCAGAGCCAAAAATAGAATGTACAAGAGACAGTGATACTCATGTGAGCGAATCAGGGCCCTCTGGGCTCTCTTGTTCATTTGACCTACAACTGTTGACTGGTCGGTAAAACCACAACACACATATTGAGGCGGTTATAAAAAGTACCAACAATCAATTTTTAGCAGAAATTTTCATAATTACACCAAACCTTAAGAGCCTTACCTGAGCAGTTTCGGGATATTTTGCTCACAAGCTTTCCCTGTGTTAAAATGCCAAAGTCCAATGACGGAGGCTGCCATACTATAAGCACCCCCACCCACCCAGAGCCGTCGACTCAGGTGAGCTAAAAGCTTCATGCGGATGCAGATGACAGATGCCGTCAAGGCCAGAAATTACCCCACCCCACCACCACGGCAGCTCCTGCAGGGAGCACAATGAGCCAAGACAGCAAACTCTACATGACTGTGTGCACAGTGAATATTGAAAATAGCCTGCACACGTTCACGTTTTGATCAAAGGCTTCACTTGACTTCTTTATGCTGACAATGAATACCCTGACCGGACTGTGCCCATGTGCAAGGTGATGTGTGTTTACAGAAAAAAAACTTCAATATTGTATATATACATTTTGCTGCACCCCCGCCCATCGGGGCTTGGAGAAATAGATGAGGCTGCATGGTGCGTCCAAGCAGAGCTGAAACCAACCGCACCTGAGTAGTGGTAAACCGTTTAGAAGATGGAAGCCTGCCCAGACAAAGCGGTGCAATTCTGACCGTCAATGTATGTAAACCCTATTGGTTTAATTGGGCTTGGGATGTCAATTCAAAGTCCCAATAAGGGGACAATGATGGCCCTGGGTCGCTCACCTGATTCATAGTGTAACAAGTGGACCCCGGGGACAGGCCCCAGGGCTATAATTTGCATAATCTTGGTAGAGGTCTAAACGGAGATGCTTTCATACTAAATACCGAAGACCGGAGCCTTCTGGTTTGAGACATACAGATTGTAGGTTTTCCATATATGAGTCTATATAAAACCTGTAGTCCCCGGGACTGCGCCATTTTGGCCCAAGGGATAAAATTTGAACAATCTTGGTAGAATTACACAAGACGAAGCTTCATACCAAATATCAAAGACCTTTGCCTTCTGGTTTCAGATAATATTTTCAAAAGTTTTCCCAATATAAGTCTGTGTGATCAAGTGGGTCGTGGGGTGGGCCCATTTTAGCCCCAGGGCTACAATTTGAAAAGGGTTGGTTGAGATCCACTAGATGAACCTTCATACCAAATATCAAAGACCTTGGCCTTCTGGTTTCAAACAAGGACATTTTCAAAGGTTTTCCCTTATAAGTCTATGTAAAACAAGTGTGCACCGGCATGGACCCATCTTTGGACCCAGGGCTACAATTTGAACAATTTGACCTAGGCTTTGTGATTTCAGACAAGAGTGGGCCCGGGGCAGAGCCATTTTTGGCCCCAGGGCTATAATTTGAACGATCATTGTTGAGGTCCACTAACAAAGCTTCATATTAAATATCAAAGAACTGAGCCTTCTGGTTTCAGACAAGAAGATTTGTTAAGATTTTCCCAATATAAGTATATGTAAAACCAGCGGGCCCAGGGGATTGGGCATTTTTGGCCCCAGGTCTGTTAATTGACAATCTTGATAGAGGTCCACTAGACGAAGCTTCATATCAAATATCAAATACCTGCTACTGCTGTTTTTGAGAAGAAGGCTTTTAAAGACATTTCCTATCTAAGTCTATGTTTAACCAAGGGGCCTGGGGCGGGGGCATTTTTTACCTCAGGGCTATAATTTGAACAATCTTGATAGAGGTCAACTACATGTAAATGAAGCTTCACACCAAATATCAAACACCTGGTCATTCTGTTTTCAGACGAGAAGTGTTTTAAAAAGGTTTCCCTATAAAACGTCCCCTTAGTGCAAGACTGCAGTAACTCATTTTTTGAAAAATTTTCAGGAGAGACAAAAAACTGTGATATTTTCTTGTTTGTGGACAGTCTGCAGTAATATATGCATAACTGCACAATAAAAGGGTTAGAAATAAAATACAATGTGATTTTCATGTTAACATTTAATCTGAGAACAGTAATTAATCAAAATATAAGATACAACAGTATTGCATAAATAGAACTGTAGATATGATCACTTTTTGAATGCAACACTGTTGTAACTGCACTTACGACAGTGTTGCATTAAAAAATTGTGTCACAGCCTCAACGCAAGACTGTTGTAACTGCACTTACAACAGTGTTGCATTTAATCTTTGACTCATTATCTACTTGATCTCACATGCAAAAGTGTTGTATCTGATGCAAGAAAGACATAAAAATGAACAAAATGGATATTAGATACACTATAGTTCTTTTAGAAAACCCTATTCCCTCATTACTCGGTGACCATTAAGATCAAGTGCAGTCAGAGTCCTTACGAGTACTTTGAGACACACTGAGTATGAGCTCTGGGTGCTTTCGAGTGTTAATCACATTACGAAAACACGTCTATACAAATACAATATAAATTTTACCAACAAAAATGAAGATCTTAAGATGAAAAATTGTGATATTCTTATTTCTGCACAAAACATAGATTGTGGGTACACGATGAGGTGGTTTTGTTTTGTTTAATTTGAGGTTTAACGTCCCCGTCAACACTGTATAGGTCATTTTGGAGACGTTGCTTCCAATTTTGAGGGACTTTACCCGACATTGAGATGAAATGACATCTCAAGCCCTATCGCACAATCAAACCAATAGGGTTTATTAGCATGGGCGGTCCGCCTCGCACCGCGGTTCCTGGACAGGCTTAGATCCTCTAAGCTGTCACCAGTACTAGTGTGCGGGCCGGATTCAGCTCTGCGTGGAAGCATCATGCAGCCCATATATTTCTTCAAGCCCCTATGGGCGGTGACCAACAATGAGGCGGTTCTAACGGGTACCTACACCGTATGTTTTTGAGCAGACATAAGAAAAAAAAAGTATACCCCTGCAAACCCCAGTCTGTGGTGCAATCCTATAAGTTTAAAGTTTTTTTTTTGTGTTTTTTTTTCACTACCCTTTCAAGGTTATTTTACTCATATCGAGTCGATCGTTAATCAGGGGTGGGCGAAGAAAACCGGAGTACATGGAGAAACAACGCCTACAGAACTTTGCATCTCACATGTGACCCCAGCCACATGTAGGCTCGAACCCACAGCAGTCAGAGACCTGATGATTAAGAATCAGCGCTCTTATCCACTAGGCCACAGACGTCCTTCAAGTATAAAGTATAAACTGCGATGTGTTGTTAACACTCAACAGTGGTCAATAAGAATTATACTGATATCAGATGTGCTGTCACAGCTTATGATTTTCCATGAAGTGTCCGTGCAAATAAAACATAGAAAGTAATTTACAAGAGCAGTGACCACTTCTATATATGGTTTAAAAGGGTGTGCCAAACCTGTCAGAATATCTTAGTCCATGAAAGAAAATTTAGATTTTGCAATTTTCTCCATATAATCACAGCCTTTCCTGACTGTCGCAGAGGCATGCGACTTTAAAGAAGTCGGCGGAGGGTCAGGTTTAAAACTTTCCCATTGTGATGTATCGGCTCAAATGAGTATTAATAGCAAGAAACCAAAACATTGATGATGCCATTAAATTATAAACCCTTGGTTATACACTGTATCTCTTTGTAACAAAGTTCAGCAAAGCACGTTTTATACAACACAGCTCCAGTAGACACAACTTCATACCAAATATCAAACACCTGGGCCGTCTGGTTTCAGACAAGAAGACTTTTAAAAGTTTTCCCCCATTTAAGTCTATGTAAAACCGGTAGGCCCTGGCGCCGGGGCATTTTTTGCCCCAGGGCTGTAAAGTGAACAATCTTGGCAGAGGACAACTAGATACAACTTCATACCAATTATCAAACACCTTGGCCTTCTGGTTTCAGACAAGAATATTTTTAAAGGTGTTTCCCTATATAAGTCTATGCGGGTGGGTCTATTAGTGCGGGGGCATTTCTGGCCCAAGTGATATCATTTGAACAATCTTGGCAGAGGTCCACCAGATACAACTTCATACCAAATATCAAACACCTAGGCCTTCTGGTTTCAAAGAAGATTTTTAAAGATTTTTCCCTATATAAGCCTATGTAAAACTGATGGGACCCGGACCGGGGGCATTTTTGGCCCAAGGGCTATAATTTGAACATACTTGGTAGAGGTCCCATAGATGAAGCTTCATACCAAATAACAAAGTCCTGGGCCGTACGGTTTCAGAGAAGAAGATTTCAGTAAAAAAAAAAAAAAAACAATTTTTTGCTCCTGTGACCTAGATGTCCAACGGACCAGAACCGTTTTAACAACTTTGAAAGGGGTCCACCTAAGGATAATTCCTCTGAAGTTTGGTCAAAATCCAATCAATGGTTTAAAGAAATTGTTTACGCACGCCCGGACGCACGACGGACGACGGACAAAAAGTGAACAAAAAGTGATCCTAAAAGCTCACGTCGTCACTACGTGACAGGTAGCTATTTTCGAAGAGGGTTTAGAGATGAACCCCTAAAATGCCATGAAAAAAATATATCGGAAAATGTTGTCTGTTGCATCTTCTTGCAGGTTTTGCATCCTGGCAAACTGCATGTGTGGACCCTGATCAGACTGTACCTCTAACAGCGTGGACATTGATCAGACTTCTAGCATATTTTGCTTCTAATTTTTTTACGTTTCCTTACCTAGGTCGATAGTTGCTAGTATGAATACAAAAGATTGATATTATTATTACTGTCAGATTAACCTTAAACTGGAAATGGCTCTGCCCACTCAGGAAGAATTCATTTGGCAGAAGTGTGTGACTATATAATAAATAATGCAATAACAGTTGAAAAAAGTCAGCTTGGTCTTCTGCTCTGAATCATGTTTTTTATTTTGGTTTTACGGCCCTTTCAAGATTGTTTCACTCAAATCGAGCCGATCTTTAATCAGAGGTGGGCGAAAACCGGAGTACCCGGAGAAAAACCACCTGACCTTCCGTTGCAGAACTTGGCGTCTCACAAGTGACCCGAGCGAGGCTCGAACCACAGCGGTGAGAGACCTAATGATAAAGAGTCGGCGCTTTTAACCACTAGGCCACGGAGGCCCGTTTCTGAATCATGTACTTTCATTTCGTGACTATTATATCTAAAGCATGATCACACAAAGTGCTAGTAACTTATCCTGTCTAGGAACAGTGAAGGGAACTGACTGGCCCAACATGACCTTAGCTGTTGACTGGGTATTGAAACAAAAACTGTATCAGAGAACCCTTTTATTCTGTTTATTCTGTTGCAGTGTGTTGGAGTTTATCTGACTTAATATCAGGGAACTTCAATTAAGAAGGGCAAGAGGTTATTCCCTACTGTTTAATTGCTTCAAGCCTAGCTGACACTAGAATTTACTAGAATTTAATGATGCATCAATTTAGCTAAGAATCTGCCTACATGTACGAGTATAGTGCATCTTGCTTGGTTGAAGAAGAAGAAGAAGAAGAAGAAGAAGAAGAAGAAGAAGAAGAAGAAGAAGAAGAGAGAGAGAGAGAGAGAGAGAGAGAAATCCAGATAAAAATAGGGGCTAAATTGCCCTTTATGAGACATAATCACTGTACTGGCTAAGAATGAAGTAAAATTTATTTATCTGTTTATTTATTTTCAGTTTGTTCATTTCATTTAAGGTTTAACGCCCCCGTCTACATTGTAAATGTCATTTTGGAGCCGTTGCTTCCAAACTTGTGGGAATTTTACCAGACGTTGAGATGAAATGACTTCTCAAGCCCTGTTGCCAATATGGTTTATAAGCATGGACGCTCCGACTCGCACCGCTTTTCCTGGGCAGGCTTAGATCCTCTAAGCGGTTTTCAAGTATTCGTGTGCGGGTCGTATTTAGCTCTGCGTGGAAGCATCGTGTGCAGCCCATCTATTTCTTCAAGCCCCGATGGGCGGGGGCCTTATTTATTTTAAGTATAATGGCCCACTGCGAGGCGGTTGAAACCAGTACCCACAATCTGTCTTTTTTGCCGAAATAAGAAAAATAATGTATACCCCTGTAAACCCAGTTTTACTGTATACAAGAAAAACGCCAAATGGCATTATGGACGGGTTTTTTTAAAAAAGGTTTACCAAAAGGTAAACCGAAAAAGGTAAACCGGGACGCGGACGCCCGGTCGCCCGCCCGACCGCCCGCCCGCACGGACATCGCTATTCTAAAGGACGGAATTTTTCCTTGAAAAAACCCGTCCAAAAAGTGGGGTCAAAATTATATAGGCGTGCTTTCCTGATGATAAAATGTATTCGCTAGATGGCAAACGGTGTAGAAGCCATCTGATCTGGACCTACATTGTTTGCAAAGGTAGACATTTTCGTGTTCAACGGGATAAGGACTAACAAAGGACAGACAGACGCACAGAACCATAGCAAAACAATGTGTCTCCTCCCCTTTCAGGGGAAGGGGCATAATAATAATAAAATAAATAAATAAATAAATAAATAAACTGTCAATGAAAAAATGAACCTATAAATTCCGTCGTTGAGACTGATCTTTAAATCTTTTCCTAGTCATTCTTTCCCTTCCTCTGATTCAAGAAGCGCTTCTGGTGAAAAGGATGTGTGCACGTATACTCAAAATAAATAAATAGATAAATAAACTTTTCTTCTGTTATCGGCCCCGCCCATCGGGGCTGGCTGGATGATGTTTCCATGCAGAGCTGAAACCGACCCGCACACGAGTACTGGTAAACTGCTCATAGGATCTAAGCCTGCCCAGGCAAAGCGGTGCGAGCCGGCCAGTCCATGCTTATAAACCCTATTGGTTTCATAATTGGGCGGCAGGGCTTGAGATGTCGTTTCATCTCAATGTTGGGTAAAAGTCCCAAAAATTGGAAGCAACGTCTCCAAAATGACCTTTACAGTGTTGCCGGGGACGTTAAACCTCAAATAAAACAAAATTACTTCTGTTACTAGAGATATTCTTAGCCAATGGCCCAATGCAGTGATAATGTCTCCCAAAGGGCAATTAAGCCCCTATTTTCTTCAAGACCGACTCTAGCTATCTAATTCCTTAATCAGTGGCATTCGAGAGAAATGGCCATTAATCTGACTTTAATATAATTTATGTTGTTGTACTGGTCAGTTGTAAGTTGATTTCTTACACAATGTTGCAATATGTAACTGATGTCAATGGCATGTACTTTGGTCTGTGTTTTACGGCCCTTTCAAGATTATTTCACTCATATCGAGTCGATCGTTAATCAGAGGTGGGCGGAAACCGGAATGCCCGGAGAAAACTCACCTGATCTTCCGTTGCAAATCTTGGCGTCTCGTACGTGACCCCAGCGAGGCTCGAACCCACAGCGGTGAAAGACCTAATGACTAAGAGTCAGCGAGGTATGTACAAGATAGCCTGCTCCCGACTAAATACTTTTTTTATATGTACATGTCTGGGCAAACAATGCAGACCCAGATCTGAGAGGAGCAGTTAAGGATCTGCATTCTTTGACATATGACGCCTATTCAAATATATTGGTAAAATGTTTGCACCAAAATAAATAAATAAATAAATAAAAATAGAACCAAACTTTTCAGATAAAAATCGTGATATTTTTCATGTTTCTGCTCGAAATACAGACCGTGGGCACTCGAGAGAATCGCCTCGGCGAGGCTGTTTTTATGACTACCCACAATCTATGTTTTTGAGATAAAAATCCTGATAGTTTTCATGTTTCTGCTCAAACCACAGACCGTGAACACTCAATAGAATCGCCTCGGTGAGGCTGTTTTTACGATTACCACAATCTATGTTTTAAGCAGAAAAAGAAAAATAATGCTTATCCGAGTCAACTCCAGTTTTACTATTTCATGTTTCCTCTGGCTTTCTTTGCCGGATCATTACAGGGTCACTGATGAGGCTTTGTTAGCCGAAACTACGTAGTATGACCCATCTTCTTTCTCATGAATGTTTCCATTGCTCTTAAAGGAACTCATTTTTGATTTTTATTTACTATTTCAAAATGGGGGTTAAGGGGTCAGAATTATATAGATGTATTCGTAATTTGTGACAATATACAGACCGCGAAGGTAAAGAAAATAAAAGCCAAATGTGAGCCAAGCCACACCCCCCCAAAAAAACATGCACAAAAACAAAAATACATAAAAAAATACAAGCCCGATCCTGTATTTTTCGAGGGAAAAAAAAATAAAATAATAAAAAAAAGTTTCTCGCACCTACTGACCAAACTTTTTTCAGCATGATAGTAGAAGCACAACTATGTTTTACGCCTAGGTCAAGATATCAAACACTTGTTCTTAAACTTCGAGGCGGCTGCGTTTTTGTGATTGTCGTATTTCAAATCCGCAAAACGCGTTTGTGTCACACACTCAATGCGTATTGTTTTTCAATAAGTCCATCTGCGTCAGAATGCATACGCAATGTGTATTGTTTATCGATACGCTCAATGCGCCTGCATGATTAAAACTTCACAATACGCGCATTGCGTATTCGTTTCATATACGCACAATGCTTTTGCACACGTAAACTTTGTCACACACGTATTTGCGTATTTTTGTTTATTTTGGCGACTTTTTCCTGTGCATTTGTATGCATTTTGTTCACTGATTTCTGTTGTAAAGATGTGTCTTTTAGGAGAACGACAATTATTGCTTGAGCCACATTTGTATTACAGTCAAACCTGTCTTAGTGGCAACCTCTTTTAAGCAAGAAACCTGTCTTAAGCAAGCAGGCATTCAGTTCCCCAAAAAGGAAAATGCATTAAAATTCACCTGTGTTAGGCAAGCACATGTCTTAAGCAAGCACTTTTTGAATATCCCATAGGTGCTTGCTTAATACAGGTTTGACTGTATATGACCACTGATTTATGGTTTAAAGATGGATCATTTAGGAGAAGTACTATTATTACTTGTGCCACATTTGTTTGCACTTTGTTCACTGATTTATGCTTTTAGGAGAAGACTATTATTGCTTGTGTCATGTTTGTATGCATTTTGTTCACTGATTTCTGTTGAAAAGATGGGTCTTTTAGGAGAAAAACTATTATTAATGGCGTCGCATTTGTATGCATTTTGTTTACTGATTTATGGTTTTAAGACTGATCATTTGGGTGAAGAACTTTTATTGCTTGTATCACATTTGTTTGCACTTTGTTCTCTGATTTTTTCTTTAAGGAAAATGGCTTTTATTGCTTCTGTCACATTTGTATGCATTTTGTCCACTGATTTCTGGGTCTTTTTGGAGAAGGACTATTATTAATGGTGTCAAATTTGTATGCATTTCGTTTACTGATTTCTGTTTTAAAGATGGGTCTTTTTGGAGAAGGACTATTATTGCTTGTGTCATTTTTGTATGCATTTTGTTCACTCAGGGTTCAACATTAACTTTTTAAATAACCAGACAAGGGGTTCCTGTAACTCTTGGGATGCACTGAACCTGATCTAAGTTCAACTGGACCGAGGAAATGACAAAAATCATACTAAAGTGGTATGTTAGTTCTACAGTCATCAGATTATTTCTATTATCATTTATTTACATAGTAAAACTCGAGCAACAAACTGAAAACAAATACTTTATGGTAATTGGGTTAAAAATATGGATTTTAATAAATGTGGCAGCAGATTTTCAACTGGACCATTCGGACCAGCCAGCCACTGACCTGACCTGACCAGCTTTTCACTAGACAATGTCCATCGGTCCTGGGTTAATGTCGAACCCTGTCACTGATTTCCATTTTAAAGATGGATCTTTTAGGAGAACTATTATTGCTTGCATATTGTGCATTGAGTGAATAACTTATGTTTAAACTAAAGATGGATCCCAAAAATGTATGGATCATATAGAAAAATGACCATACATGGTCATTTTTCTATATAATCTATACATTTTTGTGTGGGTTAATTTATTTAACTAACATGGTTTCTGCTTTGAACCCGAACAATAATGTTTTAATGAGATTGTGATGTACTTTACTGTCAGCTAGCTCAAGAAAGACGGAAGAGTGTGTTCCAACATGTCCAGGAGCTAAAGGGGCTAAAGGAGAGAAAAGAAAGGCCCTGTGCTAAAAAGGAGTCGAAAGAGAAAGAACTAGAAAGCCTTCCTCCACTCCCTTCAGAAGCTAAAAAGGTCGAGTCATGGATCTTCGATGAAGATGATTTCAGTGAGAAAATAGAAATCAAGAAAGAAGGTAAAAGTTTAACTCTTATCCTGGTGTTCACGACAAATCCATCGGCCCCCGCCCATCGGGGCTTTAAGAAATATATGGGCTGCATGATGCTGCCATGCAGAACTGAAACCGACCAGCACACGAGTACTGGTAAACCGCTTAGAGGATCTAAGCCTGCCCACGCGAAGCGGTGGGAGTCGGCCCGTCCATGTTTATAAACCCTATTGGTTCCATTGGGCGGCAGGGCTTGAGATGTCATTTCATCTCAATGTCGGGTAAAAGTCCCACAAAATTGGAAGCAACATCTCCAAAATGACCTTGACAGAGCTGACGGGCTGGGGACGTTAAACCTCAAATCAAACAAAGTAACGACAAACCCATACTTTTGCAAACAGAGTAGGTCCAAATCATTTGGCTTCTGAAGAAGCCATCTGATCTGGATCTTTATTGTTTGTCATTCGGTTTGCGAATTTATAGAAATATGTTTGATTGACTCATAGTCATATATTGGTGTGACAAAATCGATTTATTCAGCAGAACAGAATATGTTGCTGTATCTTTAGGTAATGTGTACATAAATGGAGAACGCTATAATTATGTGAATTATTTTTGTTTGTTTGGTTTGAGGTTTACAATCCCAGTCAACACTGTAAAGGTCATTTTGGAGATGTTGCTTCGAATTTTATGGGACTTTTACCCGACATTGAGATGAAATGACATCTCAAGCCCTGCCGCCCAATGAAATTAATAGGGTTTATAAGCATGGATGTCCGACTCGCACGGCTTTGCCTGGGCAGGCTTAGATCCTCTAAGCAGTTTACCAGTTCTCGTGTGTGGTCAGGTTCAGCTCTGCTTGGAAGCATTATGCAGCCCATATATTTCTTCAAGCCCCGATGGGCGGGGGCTGATATATGTGCATTAAAATAGATCTAATTTTTCAAGATGTCTAAATGTTGGAGCATTAAATATTAACTTTATGGTAGCTGCACTCTGTCTATTTTCGAAGAATACTTTTTTTTTCATAAATGAAACAGATGCAGAAAGGAAACTTAGGCAGAATATTACCATTCTACATCTAGTAAATTTTAGTTGAAACATTAGCAAAATGTTAAGCCAGCTGGATACATGTCTAACTGGTGATCAAGACATCACACGTTCAATCATTGCTGGGTCTTGTCACATTTTTTCGTGGAGATTTAAATCATGAAATATTTTCTATGGCCAGTTGCTTCCCTTTCCTTAGCAACGGATAAGGTTGGTATTTTGTGATAATTGAAGGATAGTTTTTGTCAGTTCTCAATAAAAACCTATGTTGTCGGTGTTCATTAGAACCACCTCCCCAAGGCAGTTCTAATACCTACAACATACGTTTATATCGAAAAATAAGGAAATCTATCCTTCAGTTATCGCAAAATATGTACCTTATCTGTTGCTATGCCCTTCCACTGATTCAAGAGAAGGGCAGTTATTTTCTTGTGAAAGAGTGTGCACGTACTGGTTAAGCTCTGATGTATAAGCCTGCAGACCAGCTTACTGTGACCTTAATAGTGTTGACTAGGATTTTAAACTCCAAACAAACAAAACCCTGACAATCAAAAACTGATTTCTCAAACTACGGTTCAAGTCAACCTTAATTTTGCACAATGTTGTATTTTTGCTATACATACACCTCAATCTCGTTATAACACGGAACCCCGGGTCCAACCAATGGACCGTGTTAGTTAACCGAATCATGTTATAACCGCCGACCGTATTTGTCACAGATTGACACTATGGTGATCAATAGTTTTCCAAACAAGATGATGTGCGGTCCGGTTAATAACCGTATTTTCCGACTAAAATGTGTTTAGAACTAATCAATGGCAGTAAATACCATGGCCCATCTAGTCAAACAAGTCTCTTTAATTGAAACCAGCTGATAAACCACGTTTTTATCCACAAAATCGTCCGATCTGACAGCATGTATAACACCATTTTGATAGCTGGTTCCTGCCAGTGTCCGGTTCCGAACTATTGGCTATTGTCCGGGACAGTACAGTTAATAGATTTCAATGGTAAAATTACCAAAATCGGGTTCGGAACCGGACAATGTTCAACGCTTACGAAAAATTTGAATTACTTCCCTTGGAATGTCTCACCCATTTGAAATGATTTTTAATGGCGCACATGGTCTTTGAATGATTTTTTTTACCGCGAAAATTGATCATGAATAAGTTTTATCATTTGCTTTTAAGCTGGAATCAATCTGACTTTCTTTACATGCGGCTCTAGAAAATCAGTTTTATTGCAGTTCACGGATCAGATCGGCTGCATCGACATTTAAAATTTCTGCTGAGCAGTGATCCTTAACAGAGCATGATAATTTTTTTTTTCCAGTTGCGTAACGGAATTCTTTAATCTCTTTATCTCGCTAAGCCAACACTTTTGATTGTGCTGATGGCAGTTCATGTTTATCATGCGTGTCAAGCTAAACAGGTTTATATACTGTATATTCAACTCTGCTAATATCGATGAATGTTTGGAGGCCTGCAATAAATATCAAAAAGTACCGTTATAGACCGTGTTAGCTACCGTATTACCACAGTCAAAAGTGGGAGGAAAATAAAATTGTTGTGCTTAAAACCTGATAGAACCCTCAGAAAATATTTATAAATGTTGGTTTGGGAAAATATGGGGTCCAGACCCAAACAGTGTTATATCCGAATTTGTGCTGTAACGAATCGTGCTATAACGAGGTTCGGGTGTATATGTTCCTTAGATAACAACTCCTTTTATCTGAAACTGCCGCTATCTTAGACAGAAAATCCAGTCTCTCTGAGTTAAAGATATTGAGGGTTAACTCTTATCATGCTGTTCACGACAACCCCCATCTTTGGAAACAGTGTAGATCCAAGCCACCTGATCAGGATTTACACCGTTTGACATTCAGATTATGAATTTGTAGGAATAAATTACATCAAGTAATCTGATTGGTTCAAAGTCAGAAATGGGTGTGGCTAATCTGAATATTCAGTAAGAGA
The DNA here is from genome assembly GCA_963580285.1 of Lucinisca nassula. Classification (NCBI taxonomy): domain Eukaryota; kingdom Metazoa; phylum Mollusca; class Bivalvia; order Lucinida; family Lucinidae; genus Lucinisca; species Lucinisca nassula. Next base: position 114,174,527 of record OY757013.1, on the reverse strand, counting down.
AGGGCTTTATTTTTACAGAAGAAGAGGATGCGAGCAAAGATCTAGAGCCCGACGTAGATGCTAATCTTCAACCAGAAATTATTGAAGCAGAGAAAAAACTGGCAAAAGACAAACACTTAAAAAGTGCTATTGAAAAGAAGATTAAGACTGAAAATATTGCTAAGAAGTGGCGAAAGCCACCTAAAGTTAGTTCCTATGATGATGAAATGAGACGGCTTGAATTGGCTGAAGAACGACGAAAACGACAGATGGAAATGTTAGAAAGATTAAGGAATCACCAAATGGAGCAGTTGGATGGTGAAGGGGATGATGGATCACCAAAATTTGAAGATTGTGAGTGCCTTTAATATCTTTTTCTTGCCTACCATGCAGTACCTATCTCACTTCAGGTTTATCAGTACATGTACCTATAATAATTTTTTTCTCGTTTGTAAGTACAGTCGAACTTAAATGGCTCGAATACCATTGGGCCACGAAAACCTGTTCCAGATGGGGGTAGTTCGAGCCACTGAGGGTTACTGCCAGGAGCATAACTTGAGTAATTTTTGGACATCTTTTGGATGTTCTTTAATAAAAATGCTTGATGTGTGTACTCATTAGAATCGCCTCATTGAGGCGATTCTAATGAGTACACAATCATACATTGGCAAGAGAAAGGTCAAAGTTAGCTCAATAGCTCAGTGGTTAACACGTTCAACTCATGCTTGAGAGGTTGTGCGTTCGAATCTTGCACCCGGTAATGACACTGCCTCACTCCACCCAGGTGTAAATGGGTAGCAGTGGTGTAAAAGTCACTGCCTCTCCATCCGAGATGAGTGTTTGAGAGCGATTAAATAAGCTTGGAGCTTCCATCGCAATCAAACTTAAATAAATTAGTATAAACTAAAAGTCGAAGTTCTCCTTAATTATCCTGCACTATCTTTTATGAAGAGGAATTTCCAAGAGACTCAAGATTGTGTCCGACTCTGCCATGGTATATGAGCAATTTGTATTCGAGCTGTCGAAGTTCTACTGTAATGTAGAACTTGTACAACTTTTTCAGAGCAAAAAATGTATGTATGAAGCAGAAATTAACCCTCATCATGAAAATATTCCAGTAGCCATGATGCAGAATTTAATCCTCACCATGTGAATATTTTGATATGCTACACTCTTGCCTAACAGCCATTTATGTTACATGATTTCAGTTGTCGTCTGCTTTGTTGTCTGCCGGTTACTTTTAAAGTCATTTTTGCAAACAGTGTGGACCCAGATCAGACTGCTCCTCTAGGAGCAGTCTGATCTGGGTTCACACTGTTGGCCTGTATGAAAAAAATATTTCTGAAAAGTTTGCAAGAAAATTCAGCAGACGACATAAGCAGACGACATTTTCAGATGTAGTTTTTTTCGTCATCTTAAGGGTTAACATGGGTTCAGAAGCAGAATGGAAAACAGTATAGATCCTGATCAGCTGGCTTCTGAGAAGCCAGCTGATCTGGATCTATACAGTTTTCAGAATTAGATATATCCAAGTTAAGCATGGTGGGGTTTGAAGTTCCTTTCAGAAGGCAATATTATAAACCAATCTGAACAGTGAAGTTTGGGTCAGCCTGTGTCATGATATCTTTATGGACATAAATATATTTTATTTTAATCTGGGTTTTTTCATGGCATTGTACAGTTATAAACATGCTTTGCTTGCACATGTGAATGTTGACCATGGAATTGCAGGTTAAGTCCCCCACCTGGTCCTGCAACATTTTGTGTAGATTGATAATGAAATACGTGTACCTAACCTCTATGGTCATTCTCACCTGCTGATTCAAGAAGGTCACTTGCTGATTCAAGAAGGTTGGCGCCCCCCGCCCATAGGGGCTTGAAGAAATATATGGGCTGCATGATGCTTCCCACGCAGAGCTGAATCTGGCCCGCACACTAGTACTGGTAAACCACTTAGAGGATCTAAGCCTGTCCAGGAACCGCGTAGCGAGGCGGACCGTCCATGCTAATAAACCCTATTGGTTTCATTTGGCGACAGGGCTTGAGATGTCATTTCATCTCAATGTCGGGTAAAAGTCCCACAAAATTGGAAGCAAAGTCTCCAAAATGACCTTTACAGTGTTGACGGGGACGTTAAACCTCAAATCAAACAAGCAGATCAAGAAGGTTGGTCACATTGCACATTATAAAGAGACTAATCCTGCCCCGAAAAAGTTGTTGTTAGATTTAACTGGCAGGCTTGCGGACTGAACAAATTATTTGTCTTAATCGTGACGGAAATAAGGGGGAGGCTTTTGGCCACCTAAAATCGATTTAAGCCCCCCCCCCCACCTCCCAGTGGAATTCGTTTCACTGACCTTCCAAGACGGTTCTTCTGTCGCAGTTTATTTTTGTTATTGTTTGTCTTTGAGTGTGTGTATCGCTTAGATTATTTTGTTTTGGATAGCAGATTGGCCATTTTGTGGGAAAGTGACTGTCCTTTTGGCTTCCCACTGTTGGTGTTTCGGTTAGGGTCTAGTTGTTTCATGTCTGTGCTTCTTTCCCTTTGATGTCTCTGATGGGAGCTGTGGTTTAATTGTATTGATTCCTGATCATTGCCTAAACTTCTATTTTGTAAAGGCTTAAATAGTACTGACTGGGCTCTTCTTCAGCTAATTTTTGTTTTCAACTTTAACCCTTAAGACGCTAAGAAAAACTATATCTGAAACTGTCGTCTGCTTCTGTTGTCTGCTGAATGTTTTTGCAAACTTTCTAAAAATATTTTTGCATACAGGCAAACAGTGTGGGCCCAGATCAGACTGTTCCTACAGGAGCAGTCTGATCTGGGTCCACACTGTTTGCAAAAAATTACTTTATAGGTAACCGGCAGACGGCAAAGCAGACGACAATTGTCGTGATTGTCATTTTATGGGTTAAAGAATCTTCTCCACTATATATAGCAGGTGTCTATTTTGGAAATTAAGCGGTGTCTAGTTGAGTCATTGTTAGATATGTTATAATTTAGAAAATTGCTTTTTTTTTTACAAACAGTAAAAGCCTTGATCAGAAACTGCAGAATGCCTTGCACTTTTTGCAAGTGTCCTCTTTTGGGGTGTCATATTTTAAATGGGTTAAATTGTTACATTTTGGCCTTCCTACTGTTTATTTTGTTGTCACCTCCACCCCAACAACACTGAAAAGGGACTTTGTTTGATTTGTTTGTTTTGTTTGATTTGAGGTTTAACAACCCCATCAACACTGTATATGTCATTTTGGAGATGTTGTTTCCAATTTTGTAGGATTTTTACCCGACATTGAAATGAAATGACATCTCAAGCCCTGTCCCCAAATGAAACCAATAGGATTTATAAGCATGGGCGGTCCTACTCGCACCACTTTGCCTGGGCAGGCTTAGATCCTCTAAGCAGTTTACCAGTAGTTTCAGCTCTGCCTGGAAGCATTATGCAGTCGATCTATTTCTTCAAGTCCCGATGGGCGGGGGCCTAACACTGGAAAGGACATTAAAAATAACATTAAGAATATATTTCTGAGTCTGCTGTTGCTTTTCAGTGTCCCAATTTTGCCAATTTATCCATATTTTTACCAATGTTACTCTTTTCCTTTTTTTCCAGACGGTTTTCTAGCGAAGTACTGTATATTCACTAAAGGCAATATAGAAATGTACAGACACGCATTTGATGCAGTAAGTAAGAACCCTTTGATTAACTCTTAATCATTATCCTGCTGATCCCTGCTTTTTGTTTTGTTTGTTTGATTTGAGGTTTAATGTCCCCGTCAATACTGCAAAGGTCATTTTGGAGACACTGCTTCCAACTTTGTGGGACTTTTACCTGACATTCAGATGAAATGACATCTCAAGCCCTGCCACCCAATAAAACCAGTAGGGTTTATAAGCATGGACAGGCCGATGTGCACCACATTGCCTGGGCAGACTTAGATCCCCTAAGCGGTTTACCAGTACTTGTGTGCGGGTCAGTTTCAACTCTGCGTGGAAGCATCATGCAGCCCATTTATTTCTTCAAGCCTAGATGGGTGGGGGCTATGCTGATCACTGCAACGCCTACTCTGCAGTGTGAGATCAGGGGCCAATTGTTCAAAACTAAAGACATCGTTAGTTAACATATCGTTAAAACTTTGATCATTAAATAATATGCTAATATTTTTGCTGAAAAAAAATATGAGCAGCTTTTGCAGATGCAAAAGCTGCTCACATTTTTTCAGCAAAAATACCCAAATTGTCAATATTGTTCTTGCTAGAACAGTTAACAATTCGACCACGAGCTCGTAAAGCTAATGATGCTAGAACAACTGGCCCCAGATGGCTTGTGAAGAAGCCATCTGATCAGGACCTATGCTGTCTGTCATGCAGTATGTGAATTGAACAAATACATTGTATCAAGTGATTTGATTGGTGGATTGTCAGAAATGGGTGTACTAGCTTAATTGATATATTCAGCAGGATAAGGGTTAATGTGCAGCCTCAGTGGTTCGGTGGTATGCTCATTCGACTGGTGTGCAGGAGGTAGCAGGTTGGAATACCAATTGGCAACACACGCTCGTGGAGATTGACCATGAAATCTTTTATGGTCGTTCTCTCCCCTTTTGCCATAGGGCTATTGTCAGTTTCTGGGGGGAAAATGTGCACTGTACTGATTAACCACTTAACCACTTTATATAAGCCTACCCAGGACAGGTGTGCTAAGATAAGCTGCCCAGCTTGACCTGATGTTTAAAGTGTTGTCTGTACCTTAACCTTTAACCTGCTAAATATTCAATTAAGCCACACCCATTTCTGACTTTGAACCAATCAGATAACTTGGTGCAATTTATTTTAACAAATTCATAAACTGAAAGTCAAACATTGTAGATCCTGATCAGATGGCTTCTTCAGAAGCCATCTGATCTGGATCTACACTGTTTGCAAAGATAGGGCTTGTCGCCTACAGCAGGCTAAAGGTTAAAAGTCCAAACCAAACTAGAAACTCTTAAAGTGTCAAACACAATTGGAGCAGATGACTTTTTTATGCCCCCCCCCCCCCCCCCCATGAAGAAGGGAGCAGCATATAGTTGTCCTTGTGTGTACATACATACATACATACATACATACATACATACATACATACATACATACATACATACATACATACATACATACATACATACATACATATATACATACATACGAATATCACACTTTGTAGTAGTATTCTTGTCTCTGCAAATCCTTTAGCATTCAATGCAGGGCATTGAAACTTTCAACACACTTCAGACATGTATTGAATATCTGCATAAAGGAAACAGGATTCTGATTCAGCCCCTTTAAAGTATTGCAGAATTATGTCCCCTAGAACAACAAAACATTTTGGCCATATGTGTAGCATATTAGGTTAAATTGTACTGTTAGTGTCTCTGTAACTCATACTTCAGACATGTATTGAACATGTGCATAATGGAAACAGGATTCTGATAGTTTAAATAGTACTATTCATGTCTCAGCAACTCCTCCTACAGTATTTGATGCAGCACAATGAAACCTACAGCACAGTGCAGACATGCCCAGAACAAGTGCATAAAGGAAATAGGATTCTGATCAAGCCCCTTATTGCAGAATTATTTCCCTTTGAACGACTTAAATATTTGGGCCATATGTGTAGCCTAGAAGGTTAAATCTCACTGTGTCTCTGCAACTCCTGTAGTATTTGATGCAGGACAATCAATCTTGCATTGAACATGTGCTTAAAAGAAACAGGATTCTGATCCAGCCCCTAGTTGCAGAATTTTGTCTCCTAGAATGACTTAAACATTTTTGTCATCTGTGTAGCACCCTTCTCTTGCTGTTCACGACAATCCCAATCTTTGGAAAGAGTGTAGAAAAAGCCATCTGATCAGGATCTTCACAGATCAGATGGCTTCTGAAGAAGCCATCTGATCAGGATCTACATAGTTTGGCATTCAGTTTATGAATTTGTAGCAATAAATTACATCAACTAATTTGATTGGTTGATAGACAGAAATGGGTGTGGCTTAAATGAATATTCAGCAAGATAAGGTTAAATGGTACTGTTTGTGTCTCCGCATTACTTCTGCAGGATAATAAAGCTTGCAACACAATTCAGACATGGATTCATCCATTGAACATGTGCATACAGGAAACAGGAATCTGATCCAGCACCTGATTGCAGTTTCTAGTATAGTTAGAACCTGTGCCTCTCCACTGCCAATGCCAAACACAATACTCATCTAGTGAGGCATATGGTGGGGGCATTTTTCTCATTTAGTGATTGTCTAGTTGGAGTACTGGATTACAAGAATCTTTCGTGAATATTGTTTCCATGTAGATGTTTCTAAGCCAAAGAGATGGCCGCACTATTTTGAACAGAGCTAAGCATAGAGCTAAGGACTCATTCCTTTGAATTTATCATTATATAGAGGATCTTACATGAGTGGTCATTTCATTTGAAATTTATGAAACAAACTTTCGGCGAGTTTCATAAATTTCATATGAAATGACCATGAGTGTAAGATTCTGTTTATCATATGACCACTTTAAATTAGATTTCATCACATTTGAATTTGACAAATTTTCCCCCAAAAATGCATTGTTGACATGGATGTCATAATGACATTACTTAATCCCGCCAAAGTGTTATTACATGTGTGGTCATACGATTTTTATTACACCAAGTTATCCACTGCTTATGAATGACGTCATATGATAAAATGAGTTTTGTCATTCTATATAGAGGGTAGACTGTACTTGAACTTTTTTCCCTAGGTGGATGATGAACATAAAGGTTGGTTAGAGGGCCAGGATGTAATGATAGCCTTGAGAGGTGTGAACAGCAAACTTACAGAGGCGGAGGAAGAATACATGTATAGAGTAAGAGATAATAAAAAGTCACATTACAGTAAAACCTGTCCAAGTGGCTACCTCTATTAAGCAAGCAACCTATCTTAAGCAAGCAAACATTTGATTCCTGAAAACGGCAATTGCATTAAATTTTACCTGTATTAAGCAAGCACCTGTCTTAAGCAGGCACATTTTGGCTATCCCTTAGGTACATGCTTAATACAGGTTTGACTGTATTTGGTAGTGACAGGTTTTGTTTGTTTGTTTGATTTGAGGTTTAACATCCCCGTCAACAATGTATAGGTCATTTTGGAGATGTTTCTTCCAATTTTGTGGGACTTTTACCTGACATTGAGATGAAATGATATCTCAAGCCCTGCTGCCCAATGAAACCAATAGTGTTTTTAAGCATGGACAGTCCGACTCACACCGCTTTGCCTTGGCAGGCTTAGATGCTCTGAGCGGTTTACCAGTACTTGTGTGTGGTAGGTTTCAGCTCTGTGGGAAGCATCATGCAGCCCATCAATTTCTTCAAGCCTGGTAGTGACAGGTGGAAAGGGGTCTTAGAGTATTACATCCATAGAAAACACTGATCAGTCTGACCAAAGGTTTGCATGTCCGCACAGGTTTATCAGAGTCTTTGCTGTCAACTTTATGGGTGTCCAATGACACAACATTTTTCCAAACAGTCAGAGAAGCTTGTATTCTGACTACTGCAATGATCCTAAGTATTGGGACAGATAGACCTAAGCAAATAGTGAAGACCCATATCAGACTGTTCCCTTAAGGAGCAGTCTGATTAGGGTCTACACTGTTTGCCATTCCATCAGCACCTTTTGGGCGCCTTGCTGGTTCATGAAACAAATTTGTCAAAATTTAAGGAGAATTACGCAAGTCCTTAAGGTTTCAAAATTTAAGGAGAACTACCACAAGTCCTTGCAGAGGTGTCAAAATTTAAGGAGAATTACGACAAGTCCTTGAGATGTCAAAATTTTAGGAGAATTACGGCAAGTCCTTGAGGTATCAAAATTTAAGGAGAATTATGACAAGTCCTTTAGGTATCAAAATTTAAGGAGAATTGCTGCAAGTCCTTGAAGTATGAAAATTTAAGGAGAATTACGGCAAGTCCTTATGGTGTCAAAATTTAATGAGAATTATGGCAAGCCCGTGAGGTGCCAAAATTAAAGGAGAATTACGGCAAGTCCTTGAGGTGTCAAAATTTAAAGAGAATTACAGCAAGTCTTTGAGGTGTCAAAATTTAAGGAGAATTACGGCAAGTCCTTGAGGTGTCAAAATTTAAAGAGAATTACAGCAAGTCCTTGAGGTGTCAAAATTTAAAGAGAATTACAGCAAGTCCTTAAGGTGTCAAAATTTAAGGAGAATTACGGCAGGTCCTTGAGGTGTCAAAATTTAAAGAGAATTACGGCAAGTCCTTGAGGTGTCAAAATTTAAAGAGAATTACAGCAAGTCCTTGAGGTGTCAAAATTAAAGGAGAATTACAGCAAGTCCTTGAGGTGTCAAAATTTAAGAAGATTTACAGAAAGTCCTTGAGGTGTCAAAATTTAAGAAGAATTACAGAAAGTCCTTGAGGTGTCAAAATTTAAGAAGAATTACAGAAAGTCCTTGAGGTGTCAAAATTTAAGAAGAATTACAGAAATTTTAAAGTCCTTGAGGTGTCAAAATTTAAGAAGAATTACAGAAAGTCCTTAAGGTGTCAAAATTTAAGGAGAATTACGACAAGTCCTTAAGTGGTCCGAATTTTTAGGATTTTTACAGTTTGTGTTGTATACAGGCTGATTTGGATTGGGTTCTTTGCTGAGCACACTGGCTAGAAGACCCTTTTCAGTTGGCATAGCCCATCTATAGAATAGTTCGGGTTTTCATGCCCAGTAAATATGTTCTATAAAAGGGTTATCCTTTGGAAGCAAGGAATACACCACAGAGCTGAAACATATGGAGTGTGGATGTTTTCTGGGCCAGACTAGCTAGTTTCGGCCAATTAGGCCTCATCAGTGAATCTGTTCAGCCTGGGTATCCACACTTTTGATTGGAATCTTCACAGTGTGCTGTATAGACGACTGTTGAGGCTGTTTTCTGACCAAATGGGTATGTCACATTTTAACCCATAGTATGCTTGTGGACTCTTCCATTGCTATATGTTAGACAAGTCCATTTATCATATAAGGGGTGGCAGGCCTATAAGGGGTGGCAGGCCTATCAACAGAGCCGAAGGCTCCGGGGGAGCTTATAGTATAGGCTGTGGTCCGTCATCCGCGTCTGCGTCAACTTTTTCAAACGACTACTCCTCTGAAACTACTTGGCCAATTGAAACCAAATTACATGTGGAGGCTCTGTGGGAAGGGGGAACGAAAGTTTGTTCGTGAAGACTGGGTCACATCACCAAGATGGCCGCCATGCCCATATATGGTAAAAACCTTTAAAAATCTCCTCAAGAACCGAATGGCCGATGATCTTGAAACTTGGTATGCAGCATCGGGGACTTGGGCCCTACCAAGTTTGTTCAAATTATGACCTTTGGTTCACCTTGACCTGTTTTACGTCAAGGTCAAATTTGGTGACTTAGACATTTGTATGGAAAAAAGGCAAAACAGTGGATTTTTCTGATTGCATGGTAGCTGGTGGCATCAGAAATGGTATTTGCAATCAGCTGACTGGAAGTTTATAAGTTCCAAAGGTCAAGGTCATTTACCAACCTTTGTCCAGGACGACCCAGATTCAGTATTTTCATCTTCACTTAAACTACTTGGCCAATTGAAACCAAATTACATATGGAGCCTCTATGGAATGGGGGAACAAAAGTTTTGTTTGTGAGGATGGGGTCACATGACCAATATGGCCGTGATGCCCATATATGGTAAAAACATTTAAAAATCTTCTACTCAAGAACCGAATGGCCGATGATCTTGAAACTTGGTATGCAGCATCGGGGACTCGGGCCCTACCAAGTTTGTTCAAATTATGACCTTTGGTTGACCTTGACCTGTTTTACGTCAAGGTCAAATTTGGTCACTTAGATATTTATATGGAAAAAGGCAAAACAGTGGATTTTTCTGATTGCATGGTAGCTAGTGGCTTCAGAAATGGTATTTGCAATCAGCGGAATGGGAGTTTATAAGTTCCAAAGGTCAAGGTCATTTCCCAACCTTTGTCCAGGACGGCTCAGATTCATTATTTTCATCTTCTTCTTCACTTAAACTACTTGGCCAATTGAAACCAAATTACATGTGGAGCCTCTATGGAATGGGGGAACAAAAGTTTGTTCGTGAGGACTGGGTCACATGACCAATATGGCCACCATGCCCATATATGGTAAAAACCTTTAAAAATCTTCGTCTCAAGAACCGAATAGCCGATGATCTTGAAACTTGGTATGCAGCATCAGGGACTAGGGCTTTACCAAGTTTGTTCAAATTATGACCTTTGGTTGACCTTGACCTGTTTTACATCAAGGTCAAATTTGGTGACTTAGACATTTGTATGGCAAAAAGGTAAAACAGTGGATTTTTCTGATTGCATGGTAGCTAGTGGCATCAGAATTACTATTTGGAATAAGCTGAATGGAAGTTTATAAGGTTCAAAGGTCAAGGTCATTTCCCGACCTTTGTCCAGGACGGCTCAGATTCAGTATTTTCATCTTCTTCTTCACATAAACTACTTGGTCAATTGAAACCAAATTACATGTGGAGCCTCTATGGAATGGGGGAACGAAAGTTTGTTCGTGAGGACTGGGTCACATGACCAATATGGTCACCATGCCCATATATGGTAAAAACTTTTAAAAATCTCCTACTCAAGAACCGAATAGCCGATGATCTTGAAACTTGGTATGCAGCATCGGGGACTCGGGTCCTACCAAGTTCATCCAAATTATGACCTTTGGTTGACCTTGACCTGTTTTAGGTCAAGGTCAAATTTGGTCACTTAGACATTTGTATGGAAAAACGGCAAAACAGTGGATTTTTCTGATTGCATGGTAGCTAGTGGCATCAGAAATGGTATTTGCAATAAGCTGAATGGAAGTTTGTATGTTCCAAAGGTCAAGGTTATTTATGACCTTTGTCCAGGACGGCTCGGATTCAGTATTTTCATCTTCTTTTTCACTTAAACTGCCTGGCCAATTGAAACCAAGTTACATGTGGAGCCTCTATGGAATGGGGGAATGAAAGTTTGTTTGTGAGGACTGGGTCACATGACCAATATGGCCGCCATGCCCATATATGGTTAAAAACCTTTGAATAGCTTCTTCTCAAAAACCGAATGGTATGCAGCATCGGGGACTCTAGCCCTACCAAATTTGTTCAAATGATGACTTTTGTTTGACCTTCACCTATTTTATGTCAAGGTCAAATTTGGTCACTTAGACATTTGTATGGAAAAAAGGCAAAATAGTGGATATTTCTGATTGCTTGGTAGTGTGACATCAAAAATGATATTTGCAGTTAGCTGAATGGAAGTTTATCAATTCCAAAAGTCAAGGTCATTTACTGACCTTTATCCTGGATGCCTCAGTTCAGTTATTTTTTTTTATCTTCTTCTCCACTTAAACTGGTGGGATGATTGAAACCAAATTACATATGGAGCCTCTGTGGGTAGGGGGAATGAAATTTGTTTGTAAGGACTGGGTCACCTGACCAATGTGGCCGCCAAGCTCATATATGTTAAAAAAAAAATTTAAGAATTTTCTTCTCAGGAACCAAACAGCCAATGACCTTGAAATTTGGTATGTAGCATTTGGGACTCAGGCCCTACCAAATTTATTCAACTGATGACCTTTAGCTGACCTTGACCTGTTTTATGTCAAGGTCAAATTTCGTCACTTAGACATTTGTATCGAAAAAGAGCAAGACAGTGGATTTTACTGATTGCATGGCAGCAGGATCCACCATAAATATTGTTTACAATCAGATGAATGGAAGTTAATCAATTCCAAAGGTCAAGGTCATTTGTCTTGGATAGCTCAGATTCAGTGTTTTTATCTTCTTCTCCAGTAAAAGAGCTGTGATGATTGAAACCAAATTACATTAAAAGCCTCTATGGGGATGAGGCAATTGAACATTATTCGTGGTATTGCTGTCACATGACCAAGATGGGCACCTTGCCTGTTTATGGTGTAAACTACATGACCTCTGGTGAGTGTAGTGGCCCATGGGCCTCTTGTTTTTTTATGCCCCCAGAATCTAGGTTTGGGGGGCATATAGTTTTTGGTCTGTCAGTTTGCCCGTTTGTCTGTCTACAAAAACCTTAACATTGGGCATAACTTTTGAATGGTAATAGATAGAGCTTTCATATTTCCCATGTGTATACCTTATCACAAGACCTTTCCGGTGGTACCATAATTTTTGATCTCGTGACCTTGACCTTTGACCAACTTTTTTCAAATTTTTTAGAAACATTAACATTGGCCATAACTTTCGATTGGTAAGTGACAGGGCTTTCATATTTCACATGTGGATCCTTGTCACAAGACCCTTCTATTGGTACCATAATTTTTTGCCTTGTGACCTTGACCTTGATGTTTGACCTACTTTTCAAAAACTTTAACATTGGCCATAACTTTCGATTGGTAAGTGGTAGGACTTTCATATTTCACATATGCACTCCTTGTCACAAGACCTTTCTAGTGGTACCATAATTTTGACCTCATGACCTTGACCTTTGACCTACTTTTTAAAAACTTAAACATTGGCCATGTGGTAGGACTTTCATATTTCACATGTGCACTCCTTGTCACAAGACCTTTCTAGGGGTACCATAATTTTTGACCTCTTGACCTTGGACCTACTTTTTAAAAACTTTAACATTGGCCATAACTTTCGATTGGTAAGTGGTAGGGCTTTCATATTTCACATGTGCACTCCTTGTCACAAGACCTTTCTAGTGGTACCTTAATTTTTGACCTCGTGACCTTGACCTTTGACCTACTTTTTAAAAACTTTAACATTGGCCATAACTTTCGATTGGTAAGTTGTAGGGCTTTCATATTTCACATGTGAATTTTTTGTCACAAGACCTTTCTAGTGGTACCATAATTTTTGACCTTGTGACCTTGACCTTTGATCTGCTTTTTAAAACTTTAACATAGTCCATAACTTTCGATTGGTAAGTGATTGGGCTTTCATATTTCACATGTGCATCCGTAAACTTTTTCTTCAAACGACATCTCCTAAACCACTGATCGGATTTTGACCAAACTTCACAGGAATGATCCTTGGGTGGTCCCCTTTCAAAGTTGTTCAAATGGTTACGGTCCGTTCCACATCAAGGTCACAGGAGCTAAAAATTGATTTTTTTTAATGAAAACTTAAAAAATCTTCTCCTCTGAAACCGCAAGGCCCAGGTCTTCAATATTTGGTGTGAAGCTTCATCTAGTGGACCTCTACCAAGATTGTTCAAATTATAGCCCTGTGGCCAAAAATGGCACCCCGCCGGGGCCCACCAGTTTTACATAGACTTATATGGACCCACTGGTTTCACATAGGCGTTTTTTTGGGAAAACCTTTAAAAATCTTCTTGTCTGAAACCAGGAGGCCCAGGTCTTTGATATTTGGCATGAAGCTTCATATAGTGGACATCTACCAAGATTGTTCCAACTATAGTCCCAGGACCAAAAATGCCTCTGCCCCGGGGCCCACTGGTTTCACATAGGCGTATATAGGTAAAACCTTTAAAAATCTTCTTGTCTGAAACCAGAAGGCCCAGGTCTTTGATATTTGGCATGAAGCTTCATCTGGTGGACCTCTACCAAGATTATTCAAATTATAGCCCTGGGGCCAATAATGGCCCCGCGCCGGGGCCCACCAGTTTTACATAGGTGTATATAGGGAAAACCTTTAAAAGATTGTTCAAAGCGGCCTCGCTGGGGCCTACTGGTTTCACATAGGTGTATATAGGAGAAACCTTTAAAAATCTTCTTGTTTGAAACCAGAAGGCCCAGGTCTTTGATATTTAGCATGAAGCTTCATCTAGTGGACATCTACCAAGATTGTTCAAACTATAGTCCCGGGGCCAAAAATGCCCCTGTACCGGGGCCCATTGGTTTCACATAGGCATTCGCCCCCGCCCATCGGGGCTCGACGAAATAGATGGGCTGCATGCTGCTTCCACGCAGAGCTGAAACCGACAGCACATGGGTACTGGTAATCCGCTTAGAGGATCTAAGCCTGCCCAGGCAAAGCGATGCGAGTCGGACCATCCATGCTTATAAATCCTTATGGTTTCATTGGGCAACAGGGCTTGAGATGTCATTTCATCTCAATGTCGGGTGAAAGTCCCACAAACTAGGAAGCAATGTCTCCAAAATGACCTATACAGTGTTGACCGGGACGCTAAACCTCAAATCAATCAAAAATTCACATAGGCGTATATAGGGAAAACCTTTAAAAATTTTCTTGTCTGAAACCAGAAGGCCCAGGTCTTTGATATTGGGCATGAAGCTTCAGCTAGTGGACCTCTACCAAGATTGTTCCAAATAAAGTCCTGAGGCCAACAATGCCCCCACGCCGGGGCCAACTGGTTTCACATAGGCGTATACAGAAATAACCTTTAAAAATCTTCTTGTCTGAAACCAGAAGGCCCAGGTCTTTGATATTTGGTATGGAGCTTCAGCTAATGGACCTCTATCAAGATTGTTCAAATAATAGCCTTTGGGCAAAAAGTGTCCCTGCGCCAGGACCCACTAGTTTTACATAGTCTTATATAGGAAAACCTTTAAAAATCTTCTTGTCTGAAATCAGAAGGCCCAGGTCTTTGATGTTTGGCATGAAGCTTCATCTAGTGGACCTCTACTGAGATTGTTCAAATTATAGCCCTGGCACCAAAAATGCCCCTACAGCAGAGCCCACTAGTTTTACATGGGCTTATATAGGGAAAACCTTTAAAAATATTCTTGTCTGAAACCAGAAGGCCAAGGTCTTTGATATTTGGTATGAAGCTTCATCTAATGGACCTCTAAAAAGATTGTTCAATTATACCCTTGGGGCCAAAAATGCCTGCACCGGGACCCACTAGTTTTACATAGGCTTATATGGGAGGAACCATTAAAAATCTTCTTGTCTGAAAGCAGAAGGCTCAGGTCTTTGATATTTGGCAAGAAGCTTCATCTAGAGGACCTCAACTGAGATTATTCAAATAATAAGCTGGTGCCAAAAATGTCCACGTGCCAGGGCCCACTGGTTTTACATAGGCTTATATAGGGAAGACCTTTAAAAATCCTAGAGACACTGATTCTCAGGTGAGTGATTCAGACCCTCTGGGCCCTCTTGTTTAATTCTATTTTTGATGGACAATTCTGTTAGCAAATAGTGCAGGCCCTGATCAGATGCCGCGTTCTGTGGCATCTGATCTGGGCCTGTACTGTTTGCCCTTTAGGAGTTTCCTGTATGCAAAGAGTTAAGACACATTTTAAATGGTCATTGTTCAAATGGTTCTTTGGCAAGGCCATGTATGAGGTTCTTTGGCAAGTCCATGTATGAGGTTCTTTGGCAAGTCCATGTATGAGAATCTTTGGCAAGTTCATGTATGAGGTTCTTTGGCAAGTCCATCATGTATGAGGTTCTTTTGCAAGTCCATCATGCATGAGGTTCTTTGGAATGTCCCTACATGATGTTATTTGGCAATTCCATTATGAGGGCAGCCTTGCCACTGCCTTTGCTGTATGTACATGAAAGAATACATGACCAAACTAAATGCCCTCTATCACAAAAATCTGGATGACTCAAATACGGATATGGCCAAAATTGTTCGTATTTGTGGTTCTTTTCTTGGAAGAACCACAACAATGACTTGGAAGAACCACAAAAATGAACAGTTTAGACCATATCAGTATTTAGCTCATGCAGAGTTTTGTGATAGAAGTCTTTAGTCTGCTGAAGAAATGATTTTGTCAAGTTACACTGTGTTCTGTTTGCATAGCTTTGAATACATTTTATTGTTTGAAAAAAAATAAATAAACTGCTTAATTTTCTGGTTTTATAAAATTGTGCAGCCAAAGTTCCAGCATAATTCCCTCTTCACCATGCCAGCCTCGGTGTGTCATTTGGATGTGAATACAACTGGTGGTCAGGTGATCTGGGGCCAGTTATTCAAAACTAAAAACATAGTCAGTTAATGTTTCATTAAAACTTTGATAATTTAATATGGCAAATATGCTAATATTTTTGTTGAAAAAATGTGAGCAGCTTTTGCAAAAGCTGCTCACATTTTTCAGCAAAAATACCACTGTATTAGATATTGTACTTTCTATAAAAGTTAACAATTTGACCACTAACAAGCTTGTTAAGCTAATGAGGCTTTGAACAACTGGACCCTGAAATTCAAGCCTTATTTCTTGGAAAATAATTTTAGAAAAAAAAAAAAAAGATTTTCTTCGCTCTAGAATTTTCCATGGTGGTTTAAAGGTTAATTATTCAATGTTTCGGAAACATGTTAAATCATACAGAAACAGAAAAGTTTTGAGATTTTAGGATCGTGAGAATTTCATATCAGCCTGAGGTATAGCTTTTTAGCTCACCTGAGCCGAAGGCTCATGTGAGGTATTGGTATACCACGAGCCGGCGTCCGTCGTCCGTCGTCGTCCACACTTTCAAAGAAGTATATATCCGGAACCAGTGGGCCAATCTTGATCAAATTTCATGTGAAGCATTATCAGGTAGGGGGAAAGGCTGCATACTGTTTTCGGGCAGATCGGATTGGAACTCTGGTTGCCATGGCAACAAATAGCTCCCATAGACTTAACATAGGAAAAAGTTTGTCATCACTCTAGCTCCGTCAATTTTTTTCTGATTGTCTTCATTCTTGCAGATAACGAGGACAGGCATGAAATCTCGATCAAGTTTGATTTTGGGCTGAATCGGATTATTCACTCAGGAGTTACGTGCCCTTGAGCGTTGAAAAAACATAGGAAAAAGCTTGTCATCACTCTAGCTCCGTCAATTTTTTTCTGATCGACTTCATTCTTGCAGATAACGAGGACAGGCATAAAATCTCGATCAAGTTCGATTTTGGGCTGAATCGGATTATTCACTCAGGAGTTACGTGCCCTTGAGCGTTGAAAAAATTGCCTATTGACTTAACATGGGGAGAATGTTGTCATCACCGTAGCTGCTTCAATTATTTTCAGATTGGCTTTATTCTTGCAGATAACCAGCACAGCCATGAAATCTCGGTCAAGTTCGATAACTGCCAGAATCGGATCATTCACTTAGACGTTACCTGCCCTTGTGTGTTTTTGCATTAGGGTTAATGGGAATTTCAAAAATGTATATCTTAAAGACTACTTGGCCAACTTTGATCAAATTTCATGTGTCGCATTATTGGGCAAGTGGAAAGGCTTCATTAGGTTTTCAGGCAGATCTGAGTGGAACTCTGGTTGCCATGGCAACATCTAGCTCCCATAGACTTCACATAGGAAAAAGCTTGTCATCACTCTAGCTCCGTCAATTTTTTTCTGATCGACTTCATTCTTGCAGATAACCAGTACAGGCATAAAATCTCGGTCAAGTTCGATTTTGGGCCGAATCAGATAATTCACTCAAGAGTTACGTCCCCTTGAGCGCCCGAAAAATTGCCTATTGACTTAACATGGGGAAAATGTTGTCATCACTGTAGCTGCTTCAATTTTGTTGGGATTGGCTTCATTCTTACAGATAACCAGCACAGCCATGAAATCTCGGTCAAGTTTGATAATTGGCAGAATCGGATCATACACTTAGGAGTTACCTGCCCTTGTGCATTTTTGCATAAGGGTTAATGTGAATTTCAAAAATGTATATCTTGAAGACTACTTGGCCGACTTTGATCAAATTTCATGTGTAACATTATTGGGCAAGTGGAAAGACTGCATAAGGTTTTCATGCAGATCTGAGTGGAACTCTGGTTACCATGGCAACATATAGCTCCCATAGACTTAACATAGGAAAAAGCTTGTCATCACTCTAGCTCCGTCAATTTTTTTCTGATCGACTTCATTCTTGCAGATAATAAGGACAGGCATAAAATCTCAGTTAAGTTCGATTTTGGGCAGAATCGGAATATTGACCTCGGAGTTACGTGACCTTGAGCGACAAAAAATTTGCCCATAGACTTAACATAGGGAAAATGTTGTGACTACGATAGCGACTTGAATTTTTTTCAGATCAGCTTCAAACTTGCAGGTAACGAGGACAGGCATAAAATCACGGTTAAGTTCGATTTTGGGCCGAATCGGATTATTTGCCTTGGAGTTACCTGCCCTTGAGCATGAAAAAATACGTTGTGACCACGATAGCAACTTTATTTTTATTCAGATCAGCTTCAAACTTGCAGGTAACGAGGACAGGCATAAAATCCCGGTTAAGTTCGATTTTGGGCCGAATCGGAATATTGACCTCGGAGTTACGTGACCTTGAGCGACAAAAAATTTGCCCATAGACTTAACATAGGGAAAATGTTGTGACTACGATAGCGACTTGAATTTTTAGCTCACCAGAGCCGAAGGCTCCGGGGGAGCTTATAGGATAGGCAGTTGTCCGGCGTCGTCGTCGTCGTCGTTGTCGTCGTTGTCGTTGTCGTCGTCGTCGTCTGACGTCAACACTTTCAAACATCTTCTTCTCTGAAGCCACTGGACCGATTCAGCCCAAATTTTATCTGTAGCATCCTTGGGCTGGGGGATTGAAAGTTTGTGTTTTTTATGAAAATTGGCCCATTAGTTTGGTTGCTATAGCAACTTAGAGCTCCCATAGACTTATAATGGGGAAAATTGAAAAATGGCATTTACTGCCAAGCGACTGCAGATATTTTGACAAAACTTTCATAGAAATATTCCTTAGGCAATCTACTATCTGCCATATGATTTTAGGCCTACTGCTCATTTGTATTGGTTGCCATGGAAACCAAAATGAAAAAATAGAAAAAAAAATTACTTAAAAAATCATCTCCTCAGAAACCGTATGCTCTATGAGGCTGAAAGTTTATGGAAATATTCACCATATTTGCCTTTACAGGTTTTGTGTTTTTTATGAAATTCGGCTCTTTAGTTTGGTTGCTATGGCAACTTAGATTTTCCATAGACTTATAATGGGGAAAATTGAAAAATGGCATTAACTACAAAGCCTTTGCAGATATTTTGACAAAACTTTCATAGAAATGTTCCTTTAGTAAACTTCTCTCAGCCATATGCTGTTATGTCAACCTGGGGGTCCAGTAGGTTGTGCCGGGGCCATGCCCCGCCCCCAGTACTTCATAAAATAACTTATATCTCAGAAACCTTACAGATCCCCACCCCTAAACCATATATATTCTTGTTCCTATTGATAAGACGGATTCAGTGACACCAACCTGGAGGTCCTCCGGGATGTGCCGAGGCCATGCCCCACCCCCTCCACTTCATAAAAGGCCCAATATCTCGGAAGCCATTCAGATCCCCACCCCTTAACCCTATATACTCTTGTTCCTTATGATAAGACGCATTCAGTGACATCAAACTGGGGGTCCCCCGGGATGCGCCGGGGCCATGTCCCACCCCTCCATTTCATAAAAGGCCCAATATCTCGGAAACCTTACAGATCCCCACCCCTAAACCATATATATTCTTGCTCCTTATGATAAGACGCATTCATTGACCCCAAATTGGGGGTCTTCCGGGGTGCGCCGGAGCCATGCCCCACCCCTTCACTTCACAAAAGGCCATATATCTCAGAAACTGTTCAGATCCCCACCCCTAAACCATATATGTTCTTGTATATTATGATGAGACACATTCAGTGACACCAACCTGGGAGTCCCCAGGGATGTGCTCGGGCCATGCCCCACCCCCTCCATTTCATAATATCACAATATCTCGGAAACCTTACAGATCCCCACCCCAAAACCATATATATTCTTGTACCTTATGATAAGACACTTTCATTGACACCAACCTGGGGGTCTCCCTGGGCCTTGCCCCACCCCTGCACTTCACAAAAGGCCTTATATCTCAGAAACTGTTCAGAGCCCCACCCCTAAACCATATATATATTCATCTTCCTTATGATAAGGCACATTCATTGACACCAGCTTGTGAGTCCCCGGGGCATGCCCGGGCCTTGCTCCACCGCTTGACTTCATTAAAAGCCACATATCTCAGAAATAGTTCAGATCCCCACCCCTAAACCATATATATTCTTGTTCCTTATGATAAGACTCATTCAGTCACACCAACTTGGGGGTCTCTTTGTGCTGAGGCAATGTGCCCCGCCCTTCCACTTCATAAAAGGCCATATATTTCAGAAACCATTAAATCCCCACCCCATATTCATATATGTTCTTGTTCCTTATTATTAGCACACCTACTGTAGGTGTGTCCGCAGGGGCCAATCCCTTCCTTTCCACTTCATGAAAGGATATCTTGGAAACCGTTCAGATTCCCACCCCTAAACCATATATATACTTGGTCCTTATGATGAGACACATTTAGGGATAACAATCTTGGGCTTTCCTGGGAATGACAGGGCATGCTCCAACCCCTCCACTTATATCTCCAGCCATGCAGATCCCCACTGCTAAACCATATATATTCTTGTTCTTTGTGATAAGACACATTTAGTGATACCAACCAGGGCTCCATTGGGTCCATGCCCCACCCCCTCTACTTCATAAAAGGCCTAATGTTTCATATACTGAGTCCACATGGATGCTCATTTGGATATGGGGGTTCATTTGGCAGATTAAAATGATATCATGTTAAAATACATGGCTGCAATTTGGCAGTGCCCACCTGAGCTCTGGTGAGCATAGTGGCCCATGGGCCTCTTGTTTTCAGATCAGCTTCAAACTTGCAGGTAACGAGGACAGACATAAAATCTCGGTTAAGTTAGATTTTGGGCCGAATCGGATTAGTTGCCTTCGAGTTACCTGCCCTTGAGCATAAAAAAATACGTTGTGACCACGATAGCAACTTTATTTTTATTCAGATCAGCTTCAAACTTGCAGGTAACGTGGACAGGCATAAAATCTCAGTTAAGTTCGAATCGGAATATTGACCTCGGAGTTACATGACCTTGAGCGACAAAAAATTTGCCCATAGACTTTACATAGGGAAAATGTTGTGACTACGATAGCGACTTGAATTTTTTTCAGATCAGCTTCAAACTTGCAGGTAACGAGGACAGACATAAAATCTCGGTTAAGTTCGATTTTGGGCCGAATCGGATTATTTGCCTTGGAGTTACCTGCCCTTGAGCATAAAAATGTTGTGACCACGATAGCAACTTTATTTTTATTCATATCAGCTTCAAACTTGCAGGTAACGAGGACAGGCATAAAATCTCGATTAAGTTCAATTTTGGGCCGAATCGGAATATCGACCTCGGAGTTACGTGACCTTGAGCGACAAAAAATTTGCCCATAGACTTAATTTGGGAAAATGTTGCGACTACAATAGCGACTTGAATTTTTTTCAGATCAGCTTCAAACTTGCAGGTAACGAGGACAGACATAAAATCTCGGTTAAGTTCGATTTTGGGCCGAATCGGAATATTTGCCTTGGAGTTACCTGCCCTTGAGCATAAAAAAATACGTTGTGACCACGATAGCAACTTTATTTTTATTCATATCAGCTTCAAACTTGCAGGTAACGAGGACAGGCATAAAATCTCGGTTAAGTTCGATTTTGGGCCGAATCGGAATATTGACCTCGGAGTTACGTGACCTTGAGAGACAAAAAAATTTGCCCATAGACTTAACGTAGGGAAAATGTTGTGACAGAAATAGCGACTTGAATTTTTAGCTCACCTGAGCCAAAGGCTCCAGTGAGCTGATAGTATACCAAGGCTCCGGAGTCCGTCGTCTGTCGTCCGTCCATCCGTCGTCCACACTTTCAATGAAGCATATCTCAGAAGGCAGTCGACCAATCTTGTTTAAATTTTATGTGTAGCACCATTGGGCAAGGGGAAAGGCTGCATTAGGTTTTGGAGCTAGTCTGGTTCATTTGTTCCTTCATTCTTCTTTCTCTCCATATAGAGATAATAGACCAATGTTAAATTTTTAATCAAAGATTTCTCAGGAACTATAAAAGCTAGAAGCATCAAATTTGGTATTCAATAGAATAATGATGACTTATTTCGGTAAGAGACATTGGGCTTTCTCAGCTTATTTGTTCATCTGTTCTTTCATTCTTCTTTCTCTCCATTTTGACCAATGTTAAATTTTCGTCAAAGATTTCTCAGGAACTATAGAAGCTAGAAGTCTCAAACTTGGAATGCAATGCAATAATGATGACTTATATCCTGTTAGGGTCAATGGGCTGGATTCTATTAGCAGATTTAGTAGTCAAGTCTGTGAATTGTTAAAACTTAAGTTCCTCAGGTGAGCGGTTTAGGCTCATTGAGCCTCTTGTTAGCCCCAGGGCTGATATGGGTGCACATGATATTCTGGAAAATGCTGTTTGGCTTAACACATTTTGTACCAGAAACCCCAAAACGGGTTATTTACAAACAGTGAAGGCCCAAATCAGATGCCGCATTCTTCTGATCAGGCCCTACCAGGGCTCTAGAAATTTTGAAATCCCAATCGGTCCAGAAGGTGACCAAAAATTACGGAAATTGCCGATTGGTTTCGGTAATTTCCGTAAACGCCATTGGCGATTTGCGATTTTAAAATGTGTTATTAGCGCAAAGAATGACATACCGATGTTCCTCTTACACTTGTAAACGGATTATGAGCACCAGTATCTCGATTATAAACAGCAATTATTGCTCACATCGTTAATATTTCATCTACTTTCATTTTCTACGCCAGATTTGATCTACTTTCATTTTCCCAATATCGGGGTCACTCCGAACCTGATGACTACTAAAGGGAAACAACCTACATGGGGCAGTCAGAGACCAGTTCGATGGTCACTATATTTTTTTCCCTTTTTAAAACCTTTAAAATATTTCTCTTATTTCACGCATTTTATTTTGCCCAAATTGCTTTGTTTACAAATGGCGACCGATATGGCAGCCACATGGTCGGAAAATGACGTCATACGGTTTCCGTTTACACAATACACATTAATGCAGTCAAGGACGTAACACACATACACCTGTTTTATGTCATTTATTTTAATAGAGCGTATTTCTAAAAAACGTTTTGAACGGGTTAAAAAATCGAAAAAACATTTCTTTACTCTCGAACCAATACATGGCCGAACGAGAGTCATTGAAAATCTTACATGGCCGAACCAAGTTTTAAAGAATATAAATACATATTTTACGATTACACAAGCCTGAAACAAACAAATTATGTTTGATTGCCATTAGATCAAACACGATCAAGGCTTCTTTGATATCACAATCACGCACCGCTTAATCACGTTTTGGCTGACTGTCCCGCGAGGGTCTGCGATACCTGGCGAGATCTCGAAAACGTGTTTACTGTCAAACTCAAATTCATCCCCGAGAGAGATAATTGGATTATATTACTGGCACAATAAACAGTTTGACACCTAACCAGGTATAATTTCTCTGTTTTTTTCACTTCGATTTTAGCTTATTGGGGTTTTTTTCGGACCGATTTTTCAGCAAAATTTTTCAGCAAAATCGGTTTTCATTTTAAAAAACGGTCTGGACCGGTAAAAAATCGGACTTCTAGAGCCCTGGGCCCTACACTGTTTGTCAAAAGTTCAGCCATTTTCCATTTAGATTTTGAAGACCACGCAAATTAACCTGTCACCCCTAACCTTAGAAATGGACTGCTGCTATTTAAAAGGAGGAAGATTACATTTTATCACAAAATGAGTTTTGGCCCCCGCCCATCGGGGCTTGAAGAAATAGATGGGCTGCATGATGCTTCCACGCAGAGATGAAACTGACTGCAAATGAATACTGGTAAACCGCTTAACGGATCTAAGCCTGCCCAGGCAAAGCGGTGCTTGTCGGACCGTTCATGTTTATAAACCCTATTGGTTTCATTGGGCGACAGGGCTTGAGTTGTCATTTCATCTTGTTGAGCAAAAGTCCCACAAAATGGGAAGCAATGTCTCCAAAATGACCTATACAGTGTTGTTGGGGATGTTAAGCTTCAATTCAAACAAACATTCAAACAAGAGGGCCATGATGGCCCTGGATCGCTCACCTGACCCATATGATAGAGTAACAAGTGGGCCTCGGGGAGGGCCATTATTGACCCCAGGGCTACAATGTGCATAATGTTGAGGGAGGTCTAAAAAGGTGAAGCTTCATACCAAATATCAACAAAGCTTATAATTTGAACAATCTTGGCAAAGGTCCACTAGATGAAGCTACACACCAAATATCCAAGACCTGGGCCTTGGGGTTTCAGAGAAAAAGATTTTTTAAAGATATTCCCTACATTAGCCTATGTAAAACCAAATGGCCCCGGGGCGGGGGCATTTTTGGCCTCAGGGCTATAACTTAAACAATCTCGATAGAGGTCCACTAGATGAAGCTTCACACCAAATATCAAAGACCTGGGCCTTGCTGTTTCAGAGAAGAAGATTTTCAAAGATTATCTCTATATATAAAACTATGCAAAACCAAAGGGCCGCGGGGCAGGGGCTATAATTTGAACAATCTTGGTAGAGGTCCACTAGATGAAGCTCCATACCAAATATCAAAGACATGGGCCTTGTGGTTTCAGAGAAGATTTTTAAAGATTTCCCTATATAAGTCTATGAAAAACCAAAGGGTCTCGAGGTAGGGGCATTTTTGGCCCCAGGGCTATAATTTGAACAATCTTGATAGAGGTCCACTAGATGAAATTTCACACCAAATATCAAAGACCTAGGCCTTGTGGTTTCACAGAAGAAGATTTTTAAAGATATTCCCTATATAAGTCTATGTAAAACCAAAGGGCCCCCGAGACAGGGGTGTTTTTGGTCTCAGGGCTACAATTTGAACAATCTTGGTAGAAGTCCACTAGATGAAGCTTCATACCAAATATCAAAGACCTAGGTCTTCTGGTTTCAGAGAAGAATATTTTTCAAGATTTTCCCTATATATAAGTCTATGTAATACCAAAGGGCCCAAGTGGGGGCATTTTTGGCCCAAGGGCTATAATTTGAACAATCTTGGTAGGGGTCCACAAGATTAAGCTTCATACCAAATATCAAAGACCTAGCCCTTGTGGTTTCAGAGAAAAAGATTTTTCAAGATTTTCCCTAAATAAGTCTATGTAAAACCAAAGGGCCCTGGAGCGGGAGCATTTTTGTCCCCAGGGCTATAATTTGAACAATCTTAGTAGGGGTCCACTAGGTGAAGCTTCATACCAAATAAGTAAGGACCAAAGATCATTAATGTAGCTCTTATGGTTTTGAGAAATAAACTTGACCATTTTGGTGAACTCAGGGTGGTCGCAAATGTTGACAAAGTCAGTGAACCATGAAATGTAGGTCAAGGTAAAATACGGATGCTTGCATTAAAATTGACATCCATAGATATAAGTTAGGGCCAAGGATCATTAATGTATCTCTTATAGTTCTTGAGAAATAAACTCGACCATTTTAGTGAACAAATGTTGACACCTTGAGAAACTGACAAACAACCAAACGGATGAAAGTACAGAAAATTGGACTGACATTTCACGCCATGCTAATAGCAGGCACGACAAAAAGCACTATTTTTGGGGTTACATGTACACCTCATTGCCATGCGCAAATATACAGCCCACTACTTTAAGTAGTCACAGCAACACAAACAAAATAAGAGCATTTTTTAACTTGATCGAGTGAGTACGTTTTAGTTTTACGTCCCACCAACAGCTAAGGTCATACGAATATGGGACCTCTGTTTAAAGACTCATCTGAAAGTCTGGAGAAGCCCAGGATCGATCCTGCAATCCCTGGTTTACAAGGCGAATAGCTTAACCACTGCACCAAAGGGGATTCTAAGGAACTTGATCGAGACATTGTCATGACATTTATTCTGAGCAAGTCTGATGATGATTGGACCATCACCGTGGTCTCTAGAGTGTTCACAAGGTTATTATATATAAGATCTGTCGCTGGACAGGGTAGTTCACCGCAAGTCAGCTTGGACTAGGTTGCGCAAAGGCAAATTTTCAGACCAATAACAGATACAAAGTCACAAAGAAAGAATTCAGTGCTATATATCTAGGGGATCATGTATGATTCAAGTCTGTCACATTAGTATCACTTTTAATTCCATTTAACCCTTAGACATAAATTAGCCAATCAAAACATACCAAATATAAACCAAATGGTTAAGAAGTTACAAAAAAGAAGGTCACATAGCTAAGGTCAAGGTCACAGGTCAAAATTTTATGTATAAGTGGGAAGGCAATGTCACAAGCAACCTACATGCCGAATATGAAAGCTCTACCTAAAACAGTTAGAGAGTTATGATAAAGTAGGTGACAGGTCAAGGGTCTAAGTCACAGATCAAAATTTATTGGAAAGGCAATGTTATAAGGAATCTACATGCCAAATGTATAGGCTCTATGTCCAATGATTAAAACTTTATGACACAGTAGGTCAAAGGGCCAGGTAAAGGTCAACATTTTTTTATGAGTGGAAAAACAATGTCGCAAGGAACCTACATGCGAAATATGAATGGTTAGAAAGTTGTGATAAAGTAGGTCAAAGGTCACAGGTCAAAGTCACAGGTAATTTTTTGTGCGAGGGATAAGGCAATGTCGCAAGGAACTTCCATGCCAAATATGAAGGCTCGATCTCAAATGATTAAAAAGTTATGGTAAGTAGGTAAAAGGTTCAGGGTCAAGGTCACAGGTCAAAATTTTTTGTATGCAAGGAGAGGCAATGTCACAAGGAATCTACATGCCAAATATGAAGGCTCTATCTAAAACAGAAAGTTACAACAAAAGTCGGTCAAAGATCACAGGTAAAGGTCACAGGTAAGTTTTTGTATGAGTGGTAAGGCAGTATCACAAGGAACCTACTTGCCAAATATGAAGGCTCTATCTCAAATGGTTAAAAAGTTATGATTAGTAGGTCATAATGTTAGGGGTCAAGGTCACAGGTCAATTTTTTGTATAAATACAAAGGCAATGTCACAAAGAACCAACATGCCAAATATAAAGGCTCTACCTCAAACGGTTCTAAAGTTATGATAAAACAAAAACTAGTGTTCACAAGGTTTTTCAATGATTGACCTACTGACCTACTTTTGGACCCGACATGAGTCATATTCAAACTTGACTGAGATATTGTCATGATGATCATTCTTAGCAAATTTTATGATGATCGGATCAAACCTGTGGCCTCTAAAGTGTTCACAAGGTTTTTCTATGATTTGACCTACTGACCTACTTTTTGATACCACATGACCCATATTCGCACTTGACTGAGATATTGTCACAATGATCATTCTGAGCAAGATTGATGATGATTGGACCAAAAATGTGGCCTTTAGAGTGTTCACAAGGTTTTTCCATGATTTGACCTACTGACCTACATTTGACCCGACATGACCAATATTCAAATTTGACCGAGATATTGTCATGACAATCATTCTGAGCAAGTTTAATGATGATTGGACCATAACTGTGCCCTCTAGTGTGTTCACAAGGTTTTTCTATGATTTGACCTACTGACCTACTTTTTGACCCAACATGACCCATATTCAAACTTGACTGAGATATTGTCAGGATGATTATTCTGAGCAAGTTTGATGATGATTGGACCATAACTGTGCCCTCTAGAGTGTTCACAAGGTTTTTCTATGAATTGACCTACTGACCTACTTTTTGACCCGACATGACCCATATTCAAACTTGACCGAGATATTGTCACAATGATCATTCTGAGCAAGTTTGATGATAATTGAACCATAACTGTGCCCTCTAGAGTGTTCACAAGGACTATCTATGGTTTGACCTACTGACCTACTTTTTGACCCTACATGATCCATATTCGAACCTGACCGAGATATTGTCATGATAATTATTCTGAGCAAGTTTGATGATGATTGGACCAAAACTGTGCCCTCTAGAGTGTTCACAAGGTTTTTCTATGATTTGACCTACTGACCTACTTTTTCACCCGACATGACCCATATTCGAACTTGACCGAGATATTGTCATGATGATCATTCTGAGCAAGTTTGATGATGATTGGACCAAAACTGTGGCCTCTAGTTTGTTCACAAGAAAAAGTTTACGCACGACGGACGACGGACGACGGACGACGCACGACGACGCCGGACATCTTACGGTCACAAAAGCTCACCATGACCTTCGGTCAGGTGAGCTAAAAACAAAATGGGTTAAATATCCTGTCTCATATCACATGAGCAGAAGTCTAAGTACTTGCTACTAAGTGTATGATAGAATTACATGATAACCATTTCAGATCTTAGAATTAACCGGGTACAAACTGACAAATGGTGCTGATTTCAAGATGTTCTCTGTGCTGGCTGCTCTCTCTCAGAGAATATCAGCTCTCGAGTAAGTCGTTATACATTTTTAACATTTTCAGATTTGCAGGAAATTATTGGCTCCTAAATGTTTAGAGGCAATTTTCAAAACAGTGACATGATCATAGAAGGCTTGTGACTGTTTTGGCCTGTGAGAGTGAATCATATTCTCGTTTTGGTTACTACTTTATTTTGATTGCCTAGATTACATCTACATGCAGTAAAACTTTGATGGTACAAACACCGATGGCTTGTTTACCATGATTGATTCAAACTCATTCTTGAGTCTCTGAGAAATGCTTTTCATAGGTCATACTAGACATAATAAGGTATAATTAAGGAAGTCATTTCATTATAAAAGTTATATTGTGCGTACTCATTAGAATCGCATTGATGATGTGATTCTAACGAGTACATACAGCATACCTTTTTTTTAATGTAAGCAAAAAGCCTCCTATGAATAACAATCAGAGGCTTGAACTGCCTTCAGCTACCCCGAACTGTCCATAACTTTCAAAATGAACTATATATATTATATATATATATATATATAGTAAAAGTCCGCTATTAAGACCATCTAAAATTATGACTAATTCTGCCCTAAAAAGCTTATTTTGGTGGTTGAAGTTATTCTTTCTTTGTGTTTTCTGCATAAAGTGTCCTCTGGTCAGAGACCACCTTTGGGACTGTTCAAAATGGTCTTAAAGACCACTTTTGAACTGTCGATCACCTTTGGGACTGTTCAAAGTGGTCTTAAAGACCACTTTTGAACAGCCCCAAAGGTGGTCTTAATATAGGAATTTTACTGTATATTATATAAGGCAAGGGATTCCACATGCTACAAAATGGGTTATAAAATGCATGAATATATTTTTCAGTGCCTGGATGAGGAATCTCATTGGTAAAATGGACTTCAAGATGCTGGAGATGAAAATGTTTATGTGTAAGGTATGTGATCACAATAACAAGGCCGTGAAATGAAGACTAAGGCTGGCTAATCGATTCTGAAATGATAATCGATTATCAGGCTTGCCATATCGATAAATACAGTCCAACCTGTATTAAGCAAGCACCTATGGGATATTCAAAAAGTGCTTGCTTAAGACAGGTGCTTGCTTAAGACAGGTGAATTTTAATGCACTTTCCCTTTTTGGGAACTGAATGCCTGCTTGCTTAAAACAGGTTGCTTGCTTAATAGAGGTGGTCATTAAGGCAGGTTTGACTGTAATCGATTAGTAATCACTGGAGATTTGGTCATAATTTTACCTGTCTGGCTTTCTGTCTGAATAGGACTCTTACCATATGCTGTACTTCACTCTAGGGTTTTGCACAGACAGGCCGGAGCAAACAGTGTAGACCCAGATGAGACGCCGCAGAACGCGGCGTCTCATCAGGGTCTGCACTATTTGCCACTCATCCGGCTATTTAAGAAATATCTTTGGCTAGTAAATTCTACTAAGAAAATAATCGATTATGAAAAATCAGTATCGATAATCATATTTCTGGAATTTATCGATCAATTAATCGATTATCCGATTAATCGTGGCAGCCTTAATGAAGACCCCTCTAAACCCCACTATATATAGGGAAAAGTGGTGTGTAAGGGGGTAAACATTATATGCCTTTTTGTGCTCAAAAACATAGATTGTGGGTATTCATTAGAACCGCCTTATCGAGGTGGTTCTAACGAGCACCCACAATCTATGTTGAAAGCAGAAATAAGAAAGAAGTTACAATTTTTACCTAATATTTGTCATTTCTGACACCCATGTTGGACGCCATTATTTCACACAGACATGTTTTCTTAATGTACTGTGTTTAAAATACCTCCTCATGAGGTTGAACATCTGATAAAGGCAACTGTGCACAAGCGCATTCGTATCTTTGTCAGTTCATCAACCTCCCTGAGTTTATATAAATCCCATATTTAAAATGAGCTGATAAAAAAACTCGTTTTTTTTATTATTGCAGTTTTGTTTTGGTTGTTTGTTTGATTCCAGGTTTAACATCCGCATCAACACTGTAAAGGCCATTTTGGAGACATTGCTTCCAATTTTGAGGGACTTTTACCCACCTTGAGATGAAATGACATCTCAAGCCCTGCCGCCCAATGAAACCAATAGGGTTTATTAGCATGGAGGGGCCGACTCGCACTGTTTTGCCTGGGCCGTCTTAGATCCTCTAAGCCATTTACCAGTACTCTTGTGTGGGTCGGTTTCAGCTCTGCATGGAAGCATCATGCAGCCCATCTATTTCTTCAAGCCCCGATGGGCGGGGCCAGATTATTATTGCAGTGGTCACAATCATGTTGCATGGGCACTAAGGAAAAGTCATTTTAATGTAAACCATATTCATTCTATGTCATAGAGGCTGGTCTTAAAGGGAAGACCATGGAGAGCAAATTCTTCCCTTTAAGACCAGTCCCACTTGTGGAGAAAGATTGTATTTTAAGAGTCTTGTTGTTATGTGTAACACCATATTTAATCCTTTAAATGCAAGGTGTATCAAAGTTTTTCAAAATTGCACCTATCTAAAGTGCTTTGTAAGAATATAATCTTATTATATGCAGAATATGAAATAACTTGACTTCAGAAAATTTCGATCTTCTGATTTTGAACGAACAAGTCGTGAAAAACATGAACTCCCCTACACTTCCCCTATTTTAACCCATTTTGTACCAGAAACCCCAAAACGGGTACCCTGGCAAACAGTGCAGGCCCAGATCAGACGCCGCAGAATGCGGCGTCTGATCAGGGCCTACACAGTTTGCAAAGCGTTCAGCCATTTTCCAAATAGATTTTGAAGCAAACACAACCTGACACCCCTGAATTTTGAAATGGACTCCTGCTATACATAAGGAGGAAGATTCCATTTGGTACAAAAAGGGTTAAGCAAATATCCATAAAACAGAGAAAAACAAGTTAGCACAGCCTGTGTTAAGCAAGCATATCAGGGATAATCAAAAAATGCTTGCTACAGACAAGAGTTTTCTTAATACAGGTGAATTCCAATTCATTTGCCTTTATCAGAATGCATGTTTGCTTAAGACAGGTTGCTTGTTTAATAGTGGTGGCCACTACAACAGGTTTACTGCATTAAACTTGATAGACAAGGTTTACAAGCCATTTTCTTTTCCAAAATGCACAAAAACACAGCATACTCTTGTTAAACTTTCCTGTAAATTATTTGGTGTGTTCTTATCGAAGGATGTAGGGTAAAAATAGGTTGAATTTGGTAATTCTTTTCTTCCAGCTGTACCAGTATACAGTAAAATTCTGCTTTTAACCCTTCTCTTGCTGAATATTCATTTAAGCCACACCCCATTTCTCTCTATCAACCAATCAAATTACTTGATGTAATTTATTGCTACAAACTCATAAATTGAATGCCAAACAGTGTAGATCCTGATCAGATGGCTTCTTCAGAAGCCATCTGATCTGGATCTACACTGTTTGCAAAGATAGGGGTTGTTGTGAACAGCAAGATAAGGGTTAAGACCACCTAAAATTAAGACTAATTCTGCTTTAAAAAACTTATTAGTAGGCTACAGTTATTTTTTCTTTGTGTTTTCTGCATACAGTGTCCTCTTGTCAGAGACCACCTTTGGGACTGTTCAAAAGTGGTCTTAAAGACCACTTTTGAACAGTCCCAAAGGTGGTCTTAATGTAGGAATTTTACTGTATCATGTTGCTTTATAGCTTTGCTTCTCATATTCAATCTTATTTCAGACATTATGGGAGTGCAATGTGGATCCTGATACCAACAAGATCTCACTGGATCAGCTGTGTGTGGATCTGAGGGCAGGCGGTGTCAGTTTTGAGCACGAGCTCGAAGTGAGAGAGAAACTTATGCACCTAGATGCTCTAGATCTGTTGGATTTCTTGACTTATATTCCATTGTTCATCATGATACATGAGTCAGTGGTGAAAAATCCGTTGGACGATAGACGAGAGAAGTGAGATAAAATGAAGGATACGTGTAATATCGGACATATTCGTATTAATGGGGATGGAAACGCTTTATGGAGAGGCAACCAATTCATTGATTAGCCAATTAAACAGCTGAGACAGTGATTGGCTGACTCGAAATGGTGTGAAAAGACATCAGGGGCCAGTTTTTCAGAGCATCGTTAGCTTAACGAGCATGTTAGTGGTCATGTTTACCATTCTAGCAAGTACAATATCTAAAATTTTGGTATTTTTGCTGAAAAAAAAATGCATTTGCAAAAGCTGCTCACATTTTAGGCAAAAATACTAGTATATTTGGCATATCAAATTAACTATATGTTAACTAACCACTTCATCAGTTTTGAACAACCTGTCCCAGGTTTTTCAACATGTCAACGAAACAGAGTGGCAGCCATATTCGAATATAGAGTTACTGCTTAAACTGGTACCCTGTGCTACAAGCTCATTTTCAGTTAGAAAATTGAAAACTTAACTCTTATCATGCTGTTCACGACAACCCCTATCTTTGGAAACAGTGTAGATCCAGATCAGATGGCTTCTGAAGAAGCCATCTGATCAGGATCTACGCTGTTTGACATTAAGTTTATGGCTTTGTAAGAATAAATTACATCAAGTGATCTGATTGGTTCAAAGTCAGAAATGGCTGTGGCGAAACTGAATATTCAGCAAGA
Source organism: Lucinisca nassula (assembly GCA_963580285.1). Taxonomy (NCBI): domain Eukaryota; kingdom Metazoa; phylum Mollusca; class Bivalvia; order Lucinida; family Lucinidae; genus Lucinisca; species Lucinisca nassula. Next base: position 114,141,691 of record OY757013.1, on the reverse strand, counting down.
GAAGGGATAAAATCAATAGAATAATGATCTTTGTTACTGGCATAGACGCAGGACTGTGCCCAGTTGTTTAACCCATTTTATACCCAATAGATTCCTCGCCCCTGCTCATCGAGCTTGGAGAAATAGATTGGGCTGCATATGCATGGCGCTTTCACCCAGAGCTGAAAATGACCACACATGAGTAGTGGTAATCAGCTTAGAACGAATGAGCCTGCCCAGTAAAGTGATGCAAGTCGGACAGTCCAATGGATATAAGCCTTTTATTTTCATTGGGCGGCTGGGCTTGACATGTCATTTCATCTCAGTGTTGGGTAAAAGTCCCACAAAATTGGAAGCAATATCTCCAAAATGACCTAAATAGTGTTTATGGGGTAGCATCCCTTCATTCAAACAAACAAACCAAATAGATCCCACCTGATATATAACAGGCATATATGTCAAAATCTGGGGGTGACAGGTTGTGTTATCTTTAAAACTGATTTGGAAAATGGTTGAACTTTTTGCAAACAGTGTAGGCACTGTTCAGACGCCGCAGAATACCTGCAGCATCTGATCTGGGCCTGCACTGTTTGCCAATTACCCGTTTTGGGGTTTCTGGTACAAAATGGGTTATGTATGGCTGCTTATCCTCATTATAACCTCACCCCATATCTGTAGCTATGTTTGTTGACATGAGCTGAGATAGTTTTTGGGTCAATTGTTTGTCATTCAAGTTGATTGTTTGTCATTCAACCAAAATTATGAAGTGCAGAAGCTTTTCTGTGCTGTTGTACATAACAATCATTGAATTGTAGGATAGCCAGGTAAGGTTATTTATAGAAAATAGCCTTGGGTCCCTTGTTTGTCAGTCGACCCATAGTTCTAAAGAGCAGAAGCTTTTCAGTGCTGATGTCTGCGTAATTTTCATTGATTTGTAGGTGTTCCAAGAAACCAGCCTATGGTCGTTTGTCAATCGACCTAAAGTTATAAAGTGCAGAAGCTTTTTAGTGCTGATGTCCATGTAACTATTACTGATTTGTAGGAAATCCAGGTAACGCTTATTTAAAGAAAATAGCAGCAGAATTCTTATCGCTGTGAGGTCAGAGTGTTACGTAAGATATCCAGGCTATTCTTTGGCTGTTAGGTCCGAGTGTTGCGTAAGAGGGTTATCTATAGAATATGGACTGGAATCGTATTCAGTGTAGACTCAGATCAGATGCTGCAGAATGTGGTGCCTGATCAGGGCCACAGTACAAGAATTTTAGGGTTAAAGTCTTAGTCCTCATTCAGGACAATTTTTCCAGCCTACACTCAGAGACAATTAACCCACCAGTGCTGTTAGTACTTTGATTGGAATTGGTTGGTTGTAAGGCTGACACGATTAATCGTATAATTGATTAATGGATCGATAAATTCCACAAAAATGATTGTCATTTCTGATTTGCTTTTAATCGATTACTTAATAGGTACAATTTACTACATAAAGTTATGCCTAAAATAGCTGGATGAGTGGCAAACAGTGCAGACCCTGATGAGACGCCGCATTCTGCGGCGTCTCATCTGGGTCTACACTATTTGCTCAGGCCTGTCTGTTCAAATATACATAAGGTAAAGTGCAACATATGGTAAGAGTCATGCTCAGACAGAAAGCCAGACGACAGGTAAAATAATGACAAAAACCTTAGCGATTACTAATCGATTATCGATCGCAATGACAGGACTGATAATCGATTATCTTTTCAGCTCCGATTAGCCAGCCCTACCCAAGGTTGGTTGATTTGAGGTTTAACGTCCCTGTCAACTCTGTATAGGTCATTTTGAGATGTTGCTTCCAATGATGTGGGACTTTTACCCGACAATGAGATAAAATGACATCTTGAGCCCTGTCGTCCAATGAAACCAATAGGATTTATAAGCATGGACGGTCCGACTCGCACTGCCTGGGCAGGCTTAGATCCTCTAAGCAGTTTACCAGTATTTGAGTGCGGGCGGGTTTCAGCTCTGAGTGGAAGCATCATGCAGCCCATCTATTTTTATTGGAATACAGCGCTTGTAGTGCACATTGTTATCAATGCAAATCATTAAAATAGAACTGCCAAAACATACACATTTCTGTTCCATGTAAAATTAAGTATTTCTTAATAAATTCACATTTTTGTCACACTTGCTTGTAGCAGGTTAGCATTGTAATCAACTACAACCATCAAACCTTGCATGAAAACATCTCCCTGACCTCCGTACTTTGCAGGCACCTTGACCCATTGACCTTGACCTGTATTTTGCACTAAAGTGACTCACAAATTTAATTTCGACATTCCATAATCTTCTCAACTTTACAACCACCAAGCCTTGCATAGTGCTTCTCCACAGTGTACTGATGTGGCAGGTAATTTGACCTGGTTGGTGACAATGACCTATATTTTGTGCTCCAGTGACTTTGACATAAGTCTTCAGTACAAACAAACAAGCAGTTAAAATTATTTTAAGTTTTTAAATATCAGATTATATTTTTATGTATCTAATGGAACTGTTATCGCACACTATGGGCTGTATAATACGAAAAGTCAGTGCTGGAGACATAGCCATTAGCGGGAATGGCACTGGCCAGGGGTATGTGCCACACTGGGCACTTTGTCTGCATTTTCTTTGACCCAGTTTTCCAACTTAGCAGCACTAAGAATGAGATAAACTTAATTAATAACCACATTCTGATGGTGGATCCTGTTCCTTCTGCGGAATTCTTGTTCAGAGAAGTACTCTACCTTTATCATCTGACGTTTTGCCAAGGTGATGATGTGGTTCGTGAAAATAAATATGTTGTAGTGCTACTAACAGTCAATGACTTCAGCAATACATGTATTATTTTCATCTGATAAATTGCAGTTGTCATGGCCAGGAAAAATAGCATTATTGTATATTATAGTCCTATTTTATATAGAGGATCTTACATGAGTGCTCATGTATTATTGAATTTATTAAACGAGTTGAGGGAAAGGGATAAAATGCTCGGCAAAGCCTCGCATTTTATCCCTTTTCCTCAACGAGTTGAATAAATTCAGTAATACATGAGCACAAATGCAAGATTTTATTTATCATATGACATTTATAATGCATTTTATTCACGTTTGTTTACAAAAATATCAATATTCCGCCATTAGTAAACATGACGTCGTTAAGAACGTCATACATGTAACGTTCAAGACGTATCTACCTAATTTGCATATTTAATCCACTAGTGGATTATCGAAAATATTACATGGCGTTATAACACTCTCGGACGCGACGTCATATGATAAAATGTTTTCATAATGTAAATAGCTTAATTAGGAATGATGTATGTACTAGTAGTAGCTAGAAGTACCAGCAACAGTGTGTCCATAATTTATTACTTTTTACCCCGTATTTTTAAGTAATTGTTCTAAATACTGGTGAGACTGGTACTAGCTGCTCCTCGCTTGGCACTCAGATTTACGGGGTAGAGCTAGGACTGGTCGATCCAGTGTCAGGATAATGTGACTGGGTGTGGTATCATGTAATGTGTCTGGGACATGATACTGCAGTGAGGCAGCACTATAAATGTGAGCATTGAGCTCCCTGTCGCAACCAGACACCGTCGTGATATGACTTAAAAATTGTTGAAAGCGACGTTAAACCCGAATTCACACACACACACACTCACACTGGTGAAACTGCCACCTATTGAGAGAAATGTAAGGTTTACAATGGTATATACAGTAAAAATTCTGTTATTAACGCTTATCCTGCTGTTCATGACAACCCTTTTCTTTGAAAACAATGAAGATCCATATCAGATGGCTTCTGAAGATGCCATCTTATCAGGATCTACCCTGTTTGACATTCAGTTCATGATTTTGTACGAATAAATTACATCAAGTAATCCGATTGGTTCAAAGTCAGAAATGGGTGTGGCTAAACTGAATATTCAGCAAGAGAAGGGTTAAGACCACCTAGAATGAAGTCAACATCATATCTTGCTGAATATTTGAATTAGCCACACCCATTTCTGTCTATCGGCCAATCAGCTTACTTGATATAATGTTCCATTCATATTCACTAACCGAATGACGAACAGTGTAGATCCTGATCAGATGGCTTCTTATCTGTATCTACACTGTATGCAAAAGAGGGGACTGTCATGAACAGCAAGATAAGGGTTAAAAGCTTATTGAGAAGGTTTCAGTTATTCTTTCTTTGTGTTTTCTACAGAGACCACCTTTGTGACTGTTCAAAAGTGGTCTTAAAGATCCTATGCTTCATGCTCAGAGCTGAAACTGGCCAAACATTTGAGGACTGGTAAACAGCTTAGAAGGTCTAAGCCTGTCCTGGCAAATTGGTGCCAGTCAGACCGTCCCTGCTTACGAACCCTGGCAGTTTCTTTGGGCAGTAGGGCTTGAGATGATATTTGATCTGTGTTAGGTAAAAGTTCCATAAAATCTGAAGCAGCCTCCACAAAGTGACGTAGTGTTGAAGGGGACATAATTTTTAAAACCTCAACACAGATAAACAAATATTAGGAGTGTCTCCTTGTGAAAACTGGCCCTGAGGTTATAAAAAAATTTTCATACTCAACTCAAGCATGAAATTTATCCTGCTCATAAATTTTAAAATGCCAAAAAATGTTGGCATTTTAAAATTTATGAGCAGGATAAATCATATGCTGATCTGAGATCTTTTCTACTGTCATTCTCTCCCTTCCGCTGATTCAAGAAGGGCAGTTGTCAGTTTCTGGCGAAAGAATGTGCACTGTACTGGTTAACCGCTTACGTATAAGCCTGCCCAGGAAAAGTTTGGATAGGTAGACTGACTGGCTCAGAAATGACCTAAATAGTGTTGACTGGGCCGCTAAACTCAAATACAAACAAACTGATCTGAGAGGAGAATTGACTGATTTGTTTGTGTTTTAATAGTTATGAATAAAATAAATTTTATGCTTAATTGAGATGAGCATGAAAATGTTTTATAACTTCGGGGGCCTGGCTGAAAATTTGTCGGGTGCTTTGCTTTGTCCCCCTTGAATTTGATTGTTTGTTTTGATGTTTAACATCCCTGTCAACACTATAAAGGTCATTTTGGAGATGTTGCTTCCATTTTTGTGGGACTTTTACCCGACACTGAGATGAAATGACATTTTTTTTTTTGGTTTGGGTTTTACGGCCCTTTCAAGATTATTTCACTCATATCGAGCCGATCGTTAATCAGAGGTGGGCGAAAACCGGAGTACTAGGAGGAAAACCACCTGACCTTCTTTTGCAGAACTTGGCGTCTCACATGTGACCAGATGAAATGACATCTTAAGCCCTGTGGCCAAATGAAACCAATAGGGTTTATAAGCATGGATGGTCTGACTCGCACCACTTTTCCTGGGCAGGCTTAGATCCTCTTAGTGTTCTACCAGTATTCGTGTGCGGTTGGATTCAGCTCTGCGTGGAAACATCCTGCAGCCCATTTATTTATTCAAGCCCCAGTGGGCGGGGGCCGTTATCCCCCTTGAGTATGTGATTTAAGTTCAAGGTGCAATTTGACGACTGTGATAATGGTGATATTAGTAAATGTATGATATAAAAGAATAAAAATGTTGAGTATTATCATCTACGAATGTACTTACTTCAATATTTTCAATAACCACTACACCAAACTTTTTTACAACACCGTTGTTGGAATCAAAAGCAGAAAGCATGTTAGTTTAATGACAACCATGTTATTAATTGGTGGGGCACTATGGCGCAGGGGTAAAGCATCCGATTTGAGGTCCAGAGGTAGCCAGTTTGATCCCTCAGCCAGTTTGATCCCTCCGAGCGTCAAGTGTTGTTAGCTCACCTGAGAATGAAGTGCTCATGGTGAGCTATTGTGATTGGTCAATGTCCGTAGTGCGGCGTCAACAATTTGCTTTAAATGCTAACTCCTCCTTAACCCTTGAGCCAATTTCAATAAAACTTCATAGGAATATTGCTGAAGTGCTAAAATTGTTCCACTCTGCTGAACAAGATGTCCGCCAGAGCTAAAAATAGAAAAATCTTTAAACGACTTCTCTTAAGGCCAATTTCATGGAAAATGGAAAATTCTTTAAACGACAACTACTCCTGTACCCTTGGGCCAAATTAATTCAAACTTCATAGGAATGTTGCTTAGGTGACCCTCTACTAAAATAGCTAAAACGGTATTGCTCTGATGAGCAAAATGGCCACCATAGCTAAAAATAGAAAAACATCGTAAATTTGCTTCAAACACAAACTCCTCCTCAACCCTTGGGCCAATTTGATTCAAACTTCACAGTAATTTTGCCCAAATGACTTCCTACCAAAATAGCTAAAATCGTTGTGCTCTGACAAACAAGATGGCCACCAGAGCTAAAAATAGAAAATTCTTTAAACGACAACTCCTCCTGTACCCTTGGGCCAATTTTATTCAAACTTCATAGGAATGTTGCTTAGGTGACCATCTACCAAAATAGCGGAAAAGGTTATGCTCTGATGAGCAAAATGGCTGCCATAGCTAAAAATAGAAAAACATCGTAAATTTGCTTCAAACACAAACTCCTCCTTAACCCTTGGGCCAATTTGATTCCAACTTCACAGGAATGTTATGTAGGTCACTCCCTAAAGAAATAGCTAAAATCATTCCGCTCTGACTAACAAGATGGCCACCAGAGCTAAAAATAGAAAAATTCTTCAAACGACTACTCCTCCTTTACCCTTGGGCCAATTTCATTCAAACTTCATAGGAATGTTGCTTAGATGACCCACTACCAAAAAAGCTAAAACATTTACGCTCTGATGAGCAAAATGGCCGCCATAGCTAAAAACAAAAAACTTTGTAAATTTACGTCAAAACGCAAACTCTTCCTCAACCCTTGGGCCAATTTGATTCAAACTTCACAGGAATGTTAGTTAGGTGACTGCCTACCAAAATAGCTTAAATCGTTCAACGCGGCAAACAAGATGGCCGCCAGAGCTAAAAATAGAAAAAAATCTTCAAACGACATCACCTCCTTACCCCTTAGGCCAATTTGATTTACACTTCACAGGAATATTATGTCGTTGACTCCCTACCAAAATAGCTAAAATTGTTCCGCTCTGACTAACAGGATGGCTGCCAGAGCAAAAAATTCTTCAAACGACAATTCCTCCTTACCCCTTGGGCCAATTTGATTCAAACTTCACAGGAATATTATGTCGTTGACCCTCTACCATATTAGGTAAAATGATCCTGCTCCGATGAACAAAATGGCCACTAGAGCTAAAAATAGAAAACATTGTAAATTTGCTTCAAACTTCACAGGAATGTTGCCCAGGTGACTCCCTACCAGAATAGTTAAAATCACTCCACTCTGATAAACAAGATGGCCACAGGGCTAAACATAGAAAAAATCTTCAAACGACAACTCCATCTGTACCCTTGGGCCAATTACATTCAAACTTCATAGGAATGTTGCTTAGATGACTCTCTACCAAAATAGCTAAAATGGTCTCACTCCGATGCACAATATGGCCGCCAGAGCTAAAAATAGAAAAACATTGTAAAGTTGCTTCAAATGCTTTTGTTTGTTTGATTTGAGGTTTAACGTCCCCGTCAACACTGTAAAGGTCATTTTGGAGATGTTGCTTCCAATTTTGTGGGACTTTTACCCGACATTGAGATGAAATGACATCTCAAGCCTTGTTGCCCAATGAAACCAAGAGGGTTTATTAGCATGGACGGTCCGCCTCGCACCGCGGTTCCTGGACAGGCTTAGATCTTCTAAGCGGTTTACCAGTACTAGTGTGCAAGCCAGATTCAGCTCTGCGTGGAAGCATCATGCAGCCCATATATTTCTTCAAGCCCCTAAGGGCGGGGGCCGATTGCTTCAAATGCGAACTCTTCCTAAACCCTTGGGTCAATTTGATTCAAACTTCAAAGGAATGTTGCCTAGGTGACACCGTACCAAAATAGCTAAGATCGTTCCACTCTGATCAACAAGATGGCCACCAGAGCTAAAAATAGAATGTACTAGAAACAGTGACATTCAGGTGAGAGAATATGGGCCATCTGGGCCCTCTTGTTTTCTTGAGCAAGAGGCTTTATCCACTTTGCTTAGTACTGGTTTCTAACGCAGGAAGAGGAAGAAAAGAGGGCCTCATGGAAGAGTAGTACTAGTTTAGTAAATGTGCTATAAATAAAGTTGATTATTATTATTGTTCACTATTAAACACAGATGTATAGATTGAAATGTAAAACAACAATTTATGGACATTTTTCTATATATTTTTCATATTTTTTGGATCCATCTTTAACCCATAAGATGCCGAGAAAAACTACAGCTGAAAATGTTGTCTGCTAAATTTTTTGCAAACTTTTTAAAAATATTTTGCATATGGGCATACAGGTTACAGGAGCAGTCTGATTTGGGCCCACACTGTTTGCAAAAATGATGCTGTGAAAAGCTACAGCTGAAAATGTCGTCTGCTTATGTCATCTGCAAAATGTTTTGTAAACTTTTTAAAAATATTTTTGCATACAGGCAAACAGTGTGGACCCAAATCAGATTGCTCCTTTAGGAGCAGTCTGATTTGGGTAAACACTGTTTACAAAAATGACTTTTAAAGTAACCAGCAGATGATAAAGCAGACGACAATTGTCGTGATTGGCATGTTATGGGTTAAGCTGTGTTACATCACAACTTGCTTGAAATGAACATGGTTATGCGAAGAAAAAATGGTGCATAACAGACCTTCAAGTAAACCCTGGTGGTTTTTTTGGCAGTAGGGCTTGAGATGTCATTTCATCTCAAAAGTCTGGTAAACATGTCCCACAAAATCGGAAGATAACCTGAATAGTGTTTACGGGTAGTAAACCTCAACACACACAAACAGTGAATAGTGTTATAAAGAGGTTTATGATTGACATTGTGTAGTTCGAGAACCAGTTACTCAGTGGAAGAAAGTTCTTATCTGCTAAACTCGCAGAAAGTGGCTTCTTGCACACCAGAAAAGGAAATCCATGATTTTTACCCTGGGATAGACATTTAGGTTCTGACCCTGGTGTTCCGACCCCAAATCGAATATAATCGCGTGTTTGATAAATGCACTGGTTGATTTCAACCTCATGCGCGGTGTCGTCATGCATGACGTCACTAAATATTCCTGTTGTGTCATCACAAAATGGCAGACGTCGGTAACCGAAGTGACAGCAGCATTAAAAATCCGCGCTAAAATGGAAGGTATGCAAGAAAAAGAATCCTATATGGGTGTGAGGGGTGGATAGAAAAATCTGTCCCTCGGGATCACTGGCAAGCCTCGTGATGCCGGACAGTGACCCTCGGGACGGATTTTTCCATCCACCCCTCACACCCATATAAGATTCTTATAATCTTATCAGGGTCTACACTGTCTGCCACTCATCCAGCCACCTCCAGACACAACACCATGTAATAAACCATACTTGTTCAGAGAGGGTCACCTAAGTATGGTAAGGTGTCTGAATACATGTACTTAGGGTAAATACGGGGGTGTCTGGGTTGTTTCATTTTTTATTTTTTTTTTGGAGTTTAATGGACTAGTCAGCACTATTAACCCATTGTATGCTAGTGGACTCTTCCATTGCTATACATTGGACAAGTCCATTTGTCATATAAGGGGTGTCTGGCCTTTTTTGTTTTTATTCGATTTTTGACTGAAAATTCTGGCAGCAAATAGTGCATGCCCTGATCAGACACCGCATTCTGCGGCGTCTGATCTGTGCCTGCACTGTAAAAATCCTAAAAATTCCAACACCTTGAGAACTTGATATAATTCTCCTAAAATTTTAAGAAGTTTGTTCCACAATCCAGCAAGGAGCTCAAAAAGTGCAGACAGAATGGCAAACTGTGTAGACCCTGATCAGACTGCTCCTTCAGGAGTCTGATCTGGGTCTCACTGTTTGCTTAGGCATATCTGTCCCAATACTTAGATTGTCTGTCCCAATACTTAGATTGTTACGGTACCTAACCACACCCGTCCTGGGCAGGCTTATGCATAAGCAGTTAACCAGTACAGTGAACATTCCTTTGCCAGAAAATGACAACTGCCCTTCTTGAATCAACAGTAGGGTAAGAATGATTGTAAAAACAGTGAATACATGGTCAGTGTCTTTCATAATAAAATATAATTTGAACAATCTTGGTAGAGGTCCACTAGATGAAGCTTCATACCAAATATCAAAGACCTGGGCCTTCTGGTTTCAGACAAGAAGATTTTTGAAGGTTTTCCCTATATTAGCCTATGTACAACCAGTGGGCCCCGGCGAGGGGGCATTTTTAGCTATAATTTGAACAATCTTGGTAAAGGTCCTGTAGATGAAGCATTATACCAAATATCAAAGACCTAGGCCTTCTGGTTTGAGACAAGAAGATTTTTTCAGGTTTTTTCTATATAAGCAAATGTAAAACAAGATAGTAGGTTATATGTATAGGTAATTCTATTAAAATCCATCAATAAATGTTGGAGCTATTGTTAAGAGTTTTTTTTTTTCTACAGACAGCAACAAGAACCTTAACCTTGATTTTTACACCCTGAAAGCCATGCCAAACTAGAGTGTTTTTCTATGATTTGACCTACTGACCTACACTTTGACTAGACAGGTCCCATTTTCGAACTTGATCGAGATATTGTCATGACAATTATTCTGAGCAAATTTGATGATGATTGGGCCAAAACCGTGGTCTCTAGAGTGTTCACAATGTTATTGTATATAGGACCGGTCGCTAGACAGGGTAGTTCACCGGAAGTCGCGCTTTTACTAAGTTACGCGTAGTCAAATTTTCAAAACATTTATACGCAGTTTGGCATATGAATTGGCTCAGTGAGTATTTTCCCTTGGTTAAATTTAAGTAACATACCACCGATCATGTAAAAAAAAGTCTGTATCATTAATATCCCCATATTATTTTTAGCTCACCTGACCGAAGGTCATGGTGAGCTTTTGTGACAGTAAGATGTCCGGCGTCGTCGTGCGTCGTCCGTCGTCCGTCGTCCGTCGTGCGTAAACTTTTTCTTGTGAACACACTAGAGGCCACAGTTTTGGTCCAATTATCATCAAACTTGCTCAGAATGATAATCATGACAATATCTCGGTCAAGTTCGAATTTGGGTCATGTCGGGTAAAAAAGTAGGTCAGTAGGTCAAATCATAGAAAAACCTTGTGAACACTCGAGAGGCCACAATTTTGGTCCAATCATCATCAAACTTGCTCAGAATGATCATTGTGACAATATTTTAGTGAAGTTTGAATATGGATCATGTCGGCTTAAAAAGTAGGTCAGCGGGTCAAATCATAGAAAAACCTTGTGAACACCCTAGAGGCCACAATTTTGGTCCAATCATAATCAAACTTGCTCAGAATGATCATCATGACAATATCTTGGTCAAGTTCGAATATGGGTCATGTCCGGTCAAAAAGTAGGTCAGTAGGTCAAATCATAGAAAAACCTTGTGAACACTCTGAAGGCCACTGTTTTGGTCCAATTATCATGAAACTTGCTCAGAATGACCATTGTGACAATATTTCAGTCCAGTTCGAATATGGGTCATATCGGGTTAAAAAGTAGGTCAGCGGGTCAAATCATATAAAAACCTTGTGAACACCCTAGGGGCCACAATTTTGGTCCAATCATAATCAAACTTGCTCAGAATGATCATCATGACAATATCTCGGTCAAGTTTGAATATGGGTCATGTCCGGTTGAAAAGTAGGTCAGTAGGTCAAATCATAGAAAAACCTTGTGAATACTCAGGAGGCCACAAGTTTGGTTAAATCATTAATCTTGCTCAGAATGGTCATTGTGACAATATCTTGGCTAAGTTTGAATAAAGGTCTTTTCGGGTCAAAAAGTAGGTCAGTAGGTCAAATTAAAGAAAAAACTTGTGAACACTCTAGTTTTACATAGACTTATATAGGGAAAATCTTTAAAAATCCTTTTCTCTGAAACCACAAGGCCTAGGTCTTTTATATTTGGTATGAAGCTTCATCTAAAAGACCCCTAACAAGATTATTCAAATGATAGTGCTGAGGCCAAAAATGTCCCCGCCCCCGGGCCCTTTGGTTTTACATAGGCTTATATAGGGAAAATCTTTAAAAATCTTCTGCTCTGAAGCTGCAAGGCCCAGGACTTTGATATTTGGTATTAAGCTTTATCTAGTGGACCCCTACCAAGATTGTTCAAATTATAGTGCTGGGGCAAAAAATGCCCCCGTTCCGGGGCCCTTTGGTTTTACATGGCCTTATATAGGGAAAATCTTTAAAAATTTAGAATATTTAGATATTTAGAATGAAGCTTCATCCATTGGACCTCTACCAAGATTGTTCAAATTATCGCCCTTGGGCCAAAAATGCCCCCGCTCAGGGGCCCTTTGTTTTTACATAGACTTATATAGGGAAAATCTTTAAAAATCCTTTTCTCTGAAACCACAAGGCCTAGGTCTTTTATATTTGGTATGAAGCTTCATCTAAAAGACCCCTAACAAGATTATTCAAATGATAGTGCTGAGGCCAAAAATGTCCCCACCCCCGGGCCCTTTGGTTTTACAATCTTTAAAAATCTTCTGCTCTGAAACTGCAAGGCCCAGGACTTTGATATTTGGTATTAAGCTTTATCTAGTGGACCCCTACCAAGATTGTTCAAATTATAGTGCTGGGGCAAAAAAAGCCTCCACCTGGGGCCCTTTGGTTTTACATAGGCTTATATAGGGAAAATCTTTAAAAATCTTCTTCTCTGAAACCGCAAGGCCCAGGACTTTGATATTTTGTATGAAGCTTCATCTAGTGGACCCCTACCAAGATTGTTCAAATTATAGCCCTTGGGCCAAAAATCCCCCTGCTCAGGGGCCCTTTGGTTTTACATAGACTTATATAGGGAAAATCTTTAAAAATCTTCTTCTCTGAAACCGCAAGGTCCAGGACTTTGATATTTAGAATGAAGCTTCATCCAATGGACCTCTACCAAGATTGTTCAAACTATCGCCCTTGGGCCAAAAATGCCCCCGCTCAGGGGCCCTTTGTTTTTACATAGACTTATATAGGGAAAATCTTTAAAAATCCTTTTCTCTGAAACCACAAGGCCTAGGTCTTTTATATTTGGTATGAAGCTTCATCTAAAAGACCCCTAACAAGATTATTCAAATGATAGTGCTGAGGCCAAAAATGTCCCCGCCGCCGGGCCCTTTGGTTTTACATAGGCTTATATAGGGAAAATCTTTAAAAATCTTCTGCTCTGAAACTGCAAGGCCCAGGACTTTGATATTTGGAATTAAGCTTTATCTAGTGGACCCCTACCAAGATTGTTCAAATTATAGTGCTGGGGCAAAAAAAGCCTCCGACTGGGACCCTTTGGTTTTACATGGCCTTATATAGGGAAAATCTTTAAAAATCTTCTTCTCTGAAACCGCAAGGCCCAGGACTTTGATATTTTGTATGAAGCTTCATCTAGTGGACCCCTACCAAGATTGTTCAAATTATAGCCCTTGGGCCAAAAATGCCCCCGCTCAGGGGCCCTTTGGTTTTACATAGACTTATATAGGGAAAATCTTTAAAAATCTTCTTCTCTGAAACCACAAGGCCTAGGTCTTTTATATTTGGTATGAAGCTTCTTCTAAAGGACCCCTACCAAGATGATTCAAATTATAGTGCTGGGGCCAAAAGTGGCCCCGTCCCGGGGCCCTTTGGTTTTACATAGACTTATATAGGGATAATCTTTAAAAATCTTCTCTGAAACCACAAGGCCCAGGACTTTGAAATTTGGTATGAAGTTGCATCTAATGGACCTCTACCAAGATTGTTAAAATTATAGCCCTGGGGCCAAAAATGCCCCCACTCTGGGGCCCTATGGTTTTACATAGACTTACATGGGGAAAATCTTCAAAAATCTTCTTCTCTGAAACCACAAGGCCTGGGTCTTTGATATTTGGTATGAAGCTGCATCTAGTGGACCTCTATCAAAATTATTCAAATTATAGCCCTGGTACCAAAAATGTCCCCGCTCCGGGGCCCTTTGGTTTTGCATAGACTTATATGGGGAAATCTTTAAAAATCTTCTCTGAAACTGCAAGGCCAAGGCCTTTGATATTTGGTATGGAGCTTTATCTAGTGGACCTCTACCAAGATTGTTCAAATTATAGCCCTGGGGCCACAAATGCCCCCACCCCGGGCCGGGGCCCTTTGTTTTTACATAGATTTATATAGCCCTGGGGCCATTTGGTTTTGCATAGGCTTATGTAGGGAATATCTTTAAAAAAAATCTTCTTCTCTGAAACTGCAAGGCCCAGGTCTTTGAAATTTGATGTGTAGCTTTATCTAGTGGACCTTTGCCAAGATTGTTCTAATTATAGCCTTTGTTGATGTTTGGTATGAAGCTTCACCTTTAAGACCTCCCTCAACATTATGCACATTAAAACCCTGGGGCCAATAATGGCCCTCTCTGGGGCCCACTTGTTACACTATGGATCAGGTGAGCGATCCAGGGCCATCATGGCCCTCTTGTTCTTTATTTCTGCTCGAAGACAGAAGTTGTGGGTACTCGTTAGAAACGCCTCATATAGCCGAAGAAATGTGTTTAAAAACACACTTATTACATCACAAGAACACGGCCATACAGTAGGCAGCCATGTGAACCCAGCTTTATATAGAGAAAACTGGGCTCAGCACTTTTTTATGGTTTTACATGTTTTTTTTGTGGCTCATCAAAACCGCCTTATCGACGTCCCCATCAATTTTATATAGGCTACATTGGAAACATCGCTTGCAATTTTTTGGGAATTTTAACCGACATTAGTATACGAAATCACATCTCATGTCCGACTGAAACATGAAACCATACGCATGGATGGTCAGACTCATACAACTTTGTCTATGCAGGCTTTGCCTCAAGTACTCGGGCGTAGTGGCTTACAGCTCTTCGTTGAAGCATCCCATGGCCCAATCCATTTATCCGAACAAAGATTAGCGGGGGCTTTCCGGGAGGTCGTATCAGGGCATTATGAATACAATCTACATTCGATAACTCGAACATCTCCGGGACCATAACATTGTTCGAGACAGGGTTGCTTCGAATCACTGAGGTTTAGTCATGGCACCAGATAAAATATCTTTTAGATCCGTTAAATAAATGTAATTAATTTGAGCTCATTGGGGTCGCCTCATCGAGGCGATTCTGAGTGCATACAACATCCTTTTACAGATAATGATAAGAAAAAACGCCAAGAAATGACCAAATATATGTATATAGAATTCTTAGTGGCTTATGAACCAGTTCGAATGGTAAACGAACCATCCGTGTTCGAGTTATCGAAGTAGTAGCCTACTGCTTCTAATTGTTTGAAATAGATGTCATTGATGGTTTGCATGGATGAAGATGTGGCATATCCACGGGTGGGCATCAGGGGAGCTACCGCGACATCGGGGTAACGTAAATTTGTTACCACGACACATCCGGGAACTCTAGCGGTAGTTCCTAGGACCAGAAAATCACAACTATCCAGAACATAACCAGCCAATCGAGTCAGAATATCTTTCTCAAATAGGTGGTTACTCAGAGCTACACACCTTTTAAAGTAGGGGAAACATACGTAATGGTAGTCGAAATTATAAACTATAAACATGCTCTCCATGTGATGGCATGATATACTCGTGGGAACTAGAGCGTGTTTTGGGAGCTGCCGAGACGTCGTGGGAGCTACTTCGCCTGAAAATTTCGGCATTACTCCTTTACCGTACATAAATTGAAAATTTTGTTTGCATCTGAATGATGAATAAGGGCCAACATTCCCATAACGTGCACTCTCGTTTTAGGCGAAAACTTGCAAAACAGTTCCATCATTCACTCGTGTTGACATAAAACTCAAATCGGGCATTACTCACCCCTGGTAGACTCGTAAGGGGTAATCGATGGTTATGCACTCAAAATCCTTACGAGAACTTCCTGTCATGACTCACGAGGCTTCAAAAATGTCAACAAATAGGTGAGTGTTCACGATTGATGATTTCTAGTCAATTTTGTAAACATATTTTGAAAAATCGGACAATGCTATTCTCAACAACTTTCATTTCGGCATCAGAAATGATAGGTTTGGTCATAAACAGGTAAATGGTCGATTTTTAATTTTATTTCTTCCTGCAAAAGGGTGTCAGATACTTCTGATTTTACCTGTTTTCTAGTGCAATTTTCAGCTACCCTGACTATGCAGAAATTATCTATCACGTCAAATGAGACATTATTCGAATTACTTCCATGTTCAAATGCATAAGCTGCAGAATTTTCGAAGAATTTGTTCCAGACGCTTAAATATTTGTGCCAATCATGACTTACCAGGGCGATTATCCCTTACGGGAAGATTGCCCCTTACGGGGACAGGAGAAACCAACTGATTGATATCTGATTAAAATTTGTTTCTTCATTCAGTATTGTTTAAGTGCATGGTTATATAAGCTTAATATATTAAAAATGTACTAAACTCAAGTTTTGAACAGCTCGTCCGAGCGCATGAATTTTGATACATTTAATCTCAGTTTACAGCAGACAATACCGTTCTTGATAAAATTAATAGTATTTTTAGTCGTACCAAACAGCTGCAGTGGTTTCAGGGCTTTGATTAACCGTTTGTGTGGGTTATTGAATGAAGAAGCGAATTGTAATCAGACACCCGTCAGCTGGCTGTTCCTGTCCCCGTAAGGGGTAATGTTCCAGTAAGGGGTAATCGCCCTCGTAAGTCATGATCAGCACAAACGTTTAAGCCCCTAGAACAAATCCTGCGAAAATTCTGCAGCTTATGTGTTTCAACATGGAAGTAATTCGAATAATGACTGATTTGACGTGATAGATAAGTTCTGTATGACCCAGGTAGCTGGAAATTGCACTAGAAAACAGGTGAAAACAGAAATATCTTACACCTGTCCTCAGGGAGAAATTAAATTAAAAATCGACCACTTGCCTTTTCATGTTCATACCTATCTTTTCTGACGCAGAAATGAAAGCTGTTGAGAATAGCATTGTCCGATTTTTCAAAATATGTTTACAAAATTGACTAGAAATCATCAATCGTGAACACTCACCCATTTGTTGACATTTTTGAAGCCTCGTGAGTCATAACAGGAAGTTCTCGTAAGGATTTTGAGTGCATAACCATCGATTACCCCTTACGAGTCTACCAGGGGTGATTACTGTGTTCGATGGTTTTACAATCGCCAAGTCACGGCAGCGATTTTTTCAAAATTGACTTCGGGCTCTTTAGAAAGGTAAATCATCTGGTCATGACATAGCATTGTCCGATTTTTATATTATTCGCTCATTCTTCTGCAATAAATCAAAACACACGAGCGTACCTACCTTTGTTTACAATTTTCTGGTCCTAGGAACTACCGCGAGAGTTCCCGGATGGGTCGTGGGAACAAATTTACGTTACTGCGATTTCGCGGTAGCTCCCCTGATGTCCACACGTGGTATCGTGTCGTATTGGACCAAGTGGCTTGGGGGATCTTCTTGTTTGACATATGAATTGGCTCAGTGTAGCATGATATGGCCTAGCGCGGGAAGCTAAGGTGGGGCTTGGGTACAGTATTGACTGTGCTTCTAATTTGAGTGGGCCTTGCTTTGGAACGGAGTTTTATTTTTAGGCATTGTATCGTTTGGGGCGTAGCATGAGGATGTGTGAAAGACGATGGATGATGTACTGAGTACTCGAGAATGTGTTTGTGATTAAAGTGGGTTTCACATATACTTTCCGTACATTGAGAATGTGAGCCATGTCGCAGACCATGAATAACCAGTTACTAGAAACAGTGTGCACATGTCCACCCTGTTCAGAGCCTTTGCTGCTACTGTCCCACACAATTTTCAATACTCGTATGGTTGGCTGAATCGGCCGGGTGGGTTTGTTTATATTTGGCCCACAGGCCTTTACGACATATATTCACATGACGTGGCTTCTTTTATTGGACTGAATCACCCTGTAAAACGGGCTGTGTGTAGTGAATTTTTTCAGTCGATCAGAAGACATATTAACCTTTCTTTTCCTTAACACCCTGCCTTTTTCTATTCGACAGCGCACCTGCCTTTGTACACCATAAGGTAGTTGGCGTTGTAAAACTTTCGTGATTTTTATTGTTAGTATACCATGAAAAAATTAAGTTGTGTTGGGATCAGCAACTGGCATACAAATCTGTCATTTCTAAAATTCATTAAGTTATTATCATTGATTTTGGGATGAATATTGCATTTTCTTATCTACTAAAAAGTATCAGAATTCCAACGACAAGAATAACCTCCAAATCGGAAACTGAACCAATTTGTTTTTCAGTAATTTAAACATGTTCAAGAGTATTTTCCCTTGGTTAAATGTACAAGTTTAAGTTTTTATAAAAAGTGGCTAGATTTTTTTTTGACAAATGTCACTGAGCCAAATAATTCATGTAACTAGAGGGATCGCGTGTTTGATACGGGGCTTCTCCAGTCTTTCAGATGAGTCTTTAAAGGTTCCGTCTCCGTATGACCTTAGATGTTGGTGGGACGTTAAACCCATATCGGGTCAATGTAAACCAAAGCTAGATCCGCAAAATAGACGCGATATCGACGAAAAGCATTATGTACATCTCAAAACAACAAACAACAAGGAAGAATCTACACAATACCCGTTCTCTGACTCTCCCGTCGATACTCGGAAATTAGTGGCTTAGCCTTAGCCATCAGGTTAGACCATTTCTTTTCTGTTTGTTCTGCCGTTCGGTTGGACCCAAACTGGGCGGAGAGGTCCCGGGAGATCGTCTCCCAACGATCCTTTTTCATCTTTCCATTCAAACTGGGCCCAAATTTCCCCTTTATCACTGAAAACCCTTCCTTTACTTGTGCTATGAGGAACAGACATTCGTCCATGGTCCAATTTGCCTGTCTCCTGGCTTTTTCTTGTTCCATTTTGAAATGTCGTCTGACAATTCCTTCCAAAATGCGCGTGCGGTCTTAGAAAAATGCGCGTGATTATTTAGAAATCTAAGTATTCTTAGATGGCTTAGGGTTAAGTTTTTCTTAGCTAAGAATCTGCCTAAGATGCTTTTTAAATATCATCTAAAGATTTTGTCTTAGCTAAGATGAAAATTTAAGATAAGTTAAGAATTTAGAATAATTTCTAAGAATCTTTATAAATATGGCCCCAGGACTATAATTTGAACAATCTTGGTAGAGGTCCACTAGATGAAGCTTCATACTAAATATCAAAGACATGGGCCTTCTGGAAGATTTCGAAAGGTTTTCTCTATATAAGCAGACCTAAAACAAATGAGCCACAGTGACCTTGACCTTGAGCCCAGAAACCTGAAAGTCAGTTGCTTGAGATATTATCATACCTAACATTTGTGTAAAGTTACATAAAATCCTTTGATAAATTTAGGCGCTAGAGTGATGACAAAGTTTTCCTAAAAATAGCCACTGCACCTGAGACTCTGAAAGTCCAACTTGCTGGAGATATTATCTTATCCAACATTTGTGTGAAGTTGCATTAAAATCCATCAATAAATGTAGGAGCTACAGTGAAGACAAAGCTTTTCAAAAAATAACCCCAAGAACCTTGACTTTGAGCCCAACACCCTAAAAGTCTGATTTGCTTGAAAATAAAAGACCTGGGCCTTCTGGTTTGAGCAAGAAGATGTTTTAAGGTTTTTCCTATATAAGCCTATGTAAAACCAGTGGGCCTCTGTATAGGCACGTTTTTGGCGCCAGGGCTATAATTTGAACAATCTTAGTAGAGGTCCACTAGATGAAGCTTCATACCCAAATATCAAAGACCTGGGCCTTCTGGTATCAGAGAAGATTTTTAAAGGTTTACACAATATAAGCCTATGTAAAACCAGTGGGCACGTAAAACTGCATTTTTTTGTCCCAGGGCTATAATTTGAACAACCTTGGTAGGGATCCCCTAGATAAAGCTTCACACCAAATATCAAAGACCTGGGCCTTCTGGTTTCAGACAAGAAGATTCTTATTTTCTTCTTTTCATTGCCATGGCAACCAGAGCTCTGCATGGAATTGTATTCTTTGAACAACTTTGAGAGAAGACCACCGAAAGATTATTTTTGCCAAGTTTGGTCAAAATCTGTTCAGTGGTTTATAAGGAGATGTCGTTTAAAGGAATTGTGGACGGACGGTGATGATGGACAGTGAAGGATCACAATTGCTCCCCTGGAGCCTTCGACACAGGTGAGCTAACTTTTCCTGGTGCTACAGCAGGATCTAAACCACAACACCACAGATGCTTTTACTGCCCAGGAGCCAGTTGTTCAAAGCATTGTTAGCTTAACGAGCTCGTTAGTGGTCAAATTGTTAACTGATCTAGCAAGAAAAATATAAAAAATTTTGGTATTTTTGCTGAAAAAATGTGAGCAGCTTTTAAGCTGCTCACATTTTTTTAGCAAACATTTCAGCATATTTGCCATATTTAATGATCAAAGTTTTAACGATACGTTAACTAACGACATCGTTAGTTTTGAACAACTGGCCCCAGATGATTAGGTTGATCCATCTTCATGGGTCTCATAGGTTTTTTTCATGCCCTGCATCTCTTACAGGAATGAATTTAATTTTTGTGGATTTTATTCGTGTGAAAACTCCGGCAAATCGCTTGCAAACTGCATAAAGCCCAAAAGGTTTTATGCTAAGTTTGTGAGTGATTCGCCGAAGTTTACACATCGATAAAATCCACAATTCCTTATAATTCCAACCTTGTCATCGAAATGTTAATAAAAACTGCAAGCACTGCATGATGCCCCGCCACTACACGTACATCAAGCAAGTGCCATATCGCAGTCAAAAAGGAATTCAATGTAAGGATGCATTACTCTTTCCCTTAATAAAGTTGACAGGAATTCATGAGATGACTATTATGTTCAAAAAGCCATGGCTACAAAAGAAAGTAACAGAATAACAATTCTCATTTTCAGTCTTTAGGGGCCTGTGCCCTTTAAAACAAGAGGACCATGATGGTCCTTAATCGCTCACCTGAGGTCAGAGATTTACATCCTTAATATTTAAGTTTGACAAGGTAGTTGCTACGAGTTTTTTGACGCCATTATCAGAACAATCTTGATAGAGATCAAAGATTGAAGCAAAAAACGTGGCCTCTAGAGGCTGTACAAGGTTTTCAAGGAATTTGACCTAGTGACCTAGTTTCTAACCTGACATGATGGATATTCGAACTTGACCCAGATATCAAGAAGACAAACATTCTGGTAAAGTTTCATGAAGATTGAAGTGAAATTTAAGTCTCTAAAGGGCGAACAAGGTTTTCAAGGAACTTGGCCTAATGACCTAGTTTTTGACCTGACATGACCCATATTCAAACCTGACTCAGATATCCTCAAGTCTGGTAAAGTTTCATGAAGTTTGAAGCAAAACTATTGTCTCTAGAGGGTGAACAAAGATTTCAAGGAATTTGACCTAGTGACCTAGTTTTTACCTGATATGACCCATATTCGATCTTGACCCAGATATCATCAAGACAAACATTCTGGTAAAGTTTCATGAATATTGAAGCAAAACTGTGGTCTCTAGAGGATGAACAAGGAAAAATGTTGACGACGCACGTCGCATGATGAATGATGCCGACGCACTTACGACGGAAAAAGGTGGTCACATAAGCTCACCTTCAGCTTTGCTCAGGTGAGCTAAAATTGTGGTCTCTAGAGTGTAAACAAGGTTTTTCTATGATTTGACCTACTGACCTACTTTTTGACCCCACATGATCCATATTTGAGCTTGACCTAGATATTGTAGAGATGATCATTCTGAGCAAGTTTGATGATGATTGGACCAAAACTGTGGCATCTAGAGTTAACAAGGTTTTTCTATGATTTGACCTACTGACCTACTTTTTGATCCCACATGATCCATATTTGAACTTGACTGAGATATTGTCAGGATGATCATTCTTAGCAAATTTGAGGATGATTGGACCAAAACTATAGCCTCTAGAGTGTGAACAATGTTTTTCTATGGTTTGAACTACTGACCTACTTTCTGATCCCACATGACCCATATTCGAACTTCATTGAGATATTGTCAGGATGATCATTCTGTTTAAGGATGATTGGACCAAAACTGTGGGCTCTAGAGTGTTAACAAGGTTTTTCTATGACCTACTTTTTGAACCAACATGACCCATATTCTTACATGACTAAGATATTGTCTGGATGATCATTATAAGCAAGTTTGAGGATGATTGGACCAAAACAGTGGCCTCTAGAGTCTTAACAATGTTTTTGTTTTTCTATGATTTGACCTACTGACCTACTTTTTCACCCAACATGACCCGTATTCGAACTTGACCGAGATATTGTCAGGATGATCATTCTGAGCAAATTTGCGGATGATTGGACCAAAACTGTGGCCTCTAAGTGTTAACAAGGTTTTACTATGGTTTGACCTACTGCCCTAATTTTTTATCCCACATGACCCATATTTGAACTTGACCGAGATATTGTCAGGATGATCATTGTGAGCAAGTTTGAGGATGATTGGACCAAAACTATTGCCTCTAGAGTCTTAACAAGGTTTTTCTATGATTTGACCTGCTGACCTACTTTTTGACCCGACATGACCCATATTCGAACTTGACCGAGATATTGTCAGGATGATCATTCTGAGCAAATTTCAGGATGATTGGACCAAAACACTGGCATCTAGAGTCTTAACAAGGTTTTTCTATGATTTGACCTGCTGACCTACTTTTTGACCCGACATGACCCATATTCGAATTTGACTGAGATATTGTCAGGATAATCATTCTGAGCAAGTTTCAGGATGATTGGATCAAAACTGAGGCCTCTAGCATCTTAAAAAGGTTTTTCTATGATTTGACCTACTTTTTGACCCGACATATCCCATATTCGAACTTGACCGAGACATTGTCAGGATAATCATACTGAGCAAGTTTCAGGATGATTGGACCAAAACTGTGGCCTCTTAGAGTCTTAACAAGGTTTTTTCTATGATTTGACCTGCTGACCTACTTTTTGACCCGACATGACCCATATTCGAACTTCTCTGAGATATTGTCAAGATAATCATTCTGAGCAAGATTCAGGATGATTGGACCAAAACTGTGGCCTCTAGAGTCTAAACAAGGTTTTTCTATGATTTGACCTACTGACCTACTTTTTGACCCGACATGACCCATATTCAAACCTGACCGAGATACTGTCAGGATAATCATCCTGATCAAGTTTCAGGATGATTGGATCAAAACTGTGGCCTCTAGAGTCTTAACAAGGTTTTTCTATGATTTGACCTACTGATCTACTTTTTGATCTGACATGACCCAAATTCGAACTTAACTGAGATATTGTCAGGATAATCATTCTGAGCAAGTTTCAGGATGATTGGACCAAAACTGTGGCCTCTATAGAGTCTTAACAAGGTTTTTTTATGATTTGACCTGCTGACCTTCTTTTCGACCCGACATGACCCATATTCGAACTTGACCGAGATATTGTCAGGATAATCATTCTGAGCAAGTTTCAGGATGATTGGATCAACACTGTGGCCTCTAGAGTCTTAACAAGGTTTTTCTATGATTTGACCTACTGACCTACTTTTTGACCCGACATGACCCATATTCGAACTTGACCCAGATATCATCAAGACAAACATTCTGGTAAAGTTTCATGAAGGCTGATGCAAAATTGTGATCTCTAGATTCTTAACAAGGTAAATGTTGACGACGCACGATGCACGACGCACGTATGACGGACAAAAGGTGATCACAAAAGCTCACCTTGAGCTTCGCTCAGGTGAGCTAATAAAGTCAAGGTCTTCAAATTTTAATCAAATCTTTGTTCAATTGCAATAATATATTGTACCAAGTTAGAGCAAATTTCCATCGATGTGTTCATGAGATTGGGTGCAGACAAGCAATTTTTGGCCCAAAATTGACAGTTTTTGGGGGCCTTGAATATAAGGTCAGGGTCATCAAAACCTAATGGCTGTTTACCCCCATCCTAGTGATATGTAAGTTTGGTCAGAATCAATCATTGGGTTCAGAAGATGTGCTTCAAACAGTCATGATGGTCATGTACAATGTTCAAGGGGGGATAACTCCAAAAGTAGGAAAAACAGTTATGGTTCATATGTTCTGTCGTCTCCGGGTGCTCTTCAAACCTGTGAAGTTTCATGAAAATATCTCCAATGGTATCAGAGTTATGGAGCAGACACGAAACTGATAGCTACATGTACAGCTATATTCAAAGTTCAAAGGGCAATAACTCCAAAAGTAGAAAAATCAGAGTTACAGTTCATAGGCTGTGCATGTTGTCTCATGGTTTTCTACATATCTCTGAAGTTTCATGAAAATATCTCAAAAGGTATCGATATTATGGACCAGACACAAAACTATGAGAGAATTGGCTATGTTCAATGTTACAAAGGGCAACAACCCCAAAATCAGAGTTACGGTTCATATGCTCTGCACATGGTCTCGTAGTGCTCTGCATATCTGTGAAGTTTCGTGAAAATATCTCAAACAGTATCAGAGTTATGGAGCAGACATGAAACTATGAGGCGCGGACGGATATTCAAAACTTTGGAGGGTATAACATAATACCCCACCATTTTTTGTATGGTGGGGCATAAAAATGGGACAAAAATATAAATTGAAGGAATTGAAAGCTTAAGAAAGAACTTACGGTAGAATGATTATTCCATTAGAAGCTGCCACCTTTGAAATCAAAGCGAAAAAAAAACAGGTCAAGTCTTTAAATTCAGTCTATTTGTCGCCAAACATTTACATTTTCAATAATTTTCCATCTTTAAATCGAATGATGTTGACATCCTTTCATGAATTTAAGCACGGCTTCTAAACATGCTCTTTGACATCACATTATATTACTACCTACCGCTGTGTGAAATATTCTGAGGTTCTTGCTCCATGAATTTATAGTAAATATTTGCAGTATAAAACTTTCATTTCAACCAATCAAATTGCTTGAAACATATATGGGCCCCATCAAGCGATTTTGGTACTTATCGCCTATGCGAGCAGCGAAGGTTCAGGCGAGCCTGCGCATCCGCGCAGTCTCGCCAGAACCTTCGCTGCTCGCTCATACAAGCAGTGAATCAAGAGGAACCTTCAGACAGAAAGCCATATCCCTGGCCCCTCTGAATGGCTGGGCATGCGCAGTTACAATTTGTCATGACGGAATGCTGGAAGACACAAATTCGCTTGGCGGGGCTCATTTGATGACGGAGAACTGGAATTATCATATACACATCCTTGTATTGTCCTTGAGACAACAGATTTTGCAACCCCTCCTCACCATGAGCCCCGCCAAGTGAATTTGTGTCTTCGAGCATTCCATCATGCGCATGCCCAGCCATTCAGAGGGGCCAGGGATATGGCTTTCTGTCTTAAGGTAGAAGCCTCCGTGGTGTAGTGGTTACGCTACTCGCCTTGTAAACCAGGGATCGCAGGATCGATCCCGGGCTTCTCCAGACTTTCGGATGAGTCTTTAAACCGAGGTCCCGTCTCCGTATGACCTTAGCTGTTGGTGGGACGTAAAACTGAAACACTCACTCACTCTCTGTCTTAAGGTTCCTCTTGATTCACTACTTGTATGAGCGAGCAGCGAAGGTTCTGGCCAAGACTGCGCGGATGCGCAGGCTTGCCTGAACCTTCGCTGCTCGCATAGGCGATAAGTACCAAAATCGCTTGACGGGGCCCATATACACATCCTTGAATTGCCCTTAAGACAACAGATTTTGTAACCTCTATCCTCGCTATGTTAGTGGCAGACATCTTGCCTAGAAGTCTGTCCCACCCTCAAACAACCTGTCTGCCCTGCAAATATTAATACACGAGAAATGGCACAAAAATATTCAAATGACAATATTCAATAGCTGGAGAAGCCAAAAATAGTTTTTCATTTATTTTTGTGTTATTTTTTTTAAAAATAAAGTTCTGCGAAATTCCTTCCTTCTCGGGATTTCCTTGTTTGAATGGTCTGTTGGAGTAATTGCTCACTGTTACTGCGGTTGCGTCTGAACCTCGAAAATAATTTCTAAAGATAAAATAAACCATTCATTAGTAGATTTTCATACCCAATATAAAGCACTGAGAAACTTTTATTCACGCATCCATATTGTTTCCTACGTCTCTGCAACGCGGTGACGTCAAAATTTGCACTCTGACTGTGTGTGTGGGCCATGGCATTGAATGTCGTTTTACATGCCACCCTGTCTGCTGTATTTTTTTGCTTAAATGTGCTAAATTATTGCAAAACCCCTTGATTATTTTGAATTGCAACTTAAACTTAATACATGATTAGTCTCTTTAATAATAACATATCAGTTCGCCGCGACAATTTTATAGGGGCTTGCTGAAGCTCACCCCTATAAAATTATCTAAGGCTCACCGATTATGTTTCATTATTAGGGCCCCGCACTGAAAGTGTGGGTGCCCTATAATAATCACTCTGTCCGTCCGTCCGTCTGTCTGTCTGTCCGTCCGTCCACAAATTTTCCTACTCTTCTGATAGCGCTGCCGGGGCCCTAGTCAGTTTCACTGACAGCTCTAGTTAAAGACCCTTACCATATACAGTAAAATTCCGCTATTAAGACGACCTAAAATTAAGAATCATTCTGCTTTAAAAAAACTTTTTAGAAGGGATCGGTTATTCTTTCTTTGTGTTTTCTGCACACAGTGTCCCCTGGTCAGGGATCATCTTTGGGACTGTTCAAAAGTGGTCTTAAAGACCACTTTTTAACAGTCCCAAAGGTGGTCTTAATATAGGAATTTTACTGTATTTATTATACAGGCCCCATCAAGCGATTTTGGTACATATCGCCTATGCGAGCAGCGAAGGTTCGGGCGAGCCTGCGCATCCGCGCAGTCTCGCCAGAACCTTCACTGCTCCCTCATACAAGCAGTGAATCAAGAGGAACCTTCAGACAGAAAGCCATATCCCTGGCCCCTCTGAATGGCTAGACATGCGCAGTTAAAATTTGTCATGACGGAATGCTCGAAGACACAAATTCGCTTGACGGGGCTCATATTATAAAGCTCAATTTACTACAACACAGCTTAAGGGTTTAGGCGTAACATTAAAAGGCAAAGTGAAGAAAGAAAGCAACGAAACAAGTACATTTAAGCAGGGTATATTTATTGCTCAAGTTGTATAAATACAAATATCTATGAGCTTAGGAAGCAAGGATAAACAATCGTCTAAAACAAAACCACTGAGACAACAATCATACAAACTGGCTAAGTAAAATATTAACCCATATATGACAATGGAATATTCCACCTAATAAGTTTGGAGTAGTCCATTTCCAATTATTTGGGTGTCTGGTTTGTTTCCATTTCCAATTATAGGGGTGTCATGTTTGTTTTGTGTGTAGTAAGTTTTACAAAAATGTATGTACTTTAAGCAGTGTAGATTCAGATCGGATGCCGCAACATGTGGCATCCGATCTGGGTCTAAACTGTTTGCCGATGTCCCAAGAAAGGACCACTAAGCATATATGGGTTAAACTTCAAGCAGCGTAAGAATACTTATAATAGTGAACTACTTTTTTATGGGTAGGAATTTTCTCTCTTGACCCAGAAAAATGCCATCCACAACCATGCAAGATGGCATTTTCAAAATTTTTTTTTTTTAATATTTTATTTTTTTTTAGAGAAAATAAGGCTTGACATTTCATGTGAATCATTTGCAGATGATTCACCTGAAATTTCAAGCCTTATTTCCCCTGAAAAAAAAAAGGAAATGATTTAAATGCAATCAACTATGCAATTTTCCTTGCTGCCTAAGCAGCAAATCTGCATTTTTTTTCTTTTCATTCTATAAAAGAAGTCCCCCGAAGTATTTTCACCCTGGAAGGCAATAATTTTTGGTTGTTAACCCTTGTCCTGCTGAGCCCGGATATGTCTTATCTTTCAAACAATGAAGATCCAGATCAGATGGCTTCTGAAGAAGCCATCTGATCAGGATCTACATTGTTTGTCATTCAGATTGTGAATTTGTTGCAATAATTTGTATCAAGTAATCTGATTGGTTGATAATCGGTAGTGGGTGGGCAGATTAAAACATTCAGCAGGACAAGGGTTAAAAAGAAAGAAGCACAAATACCGTTTCAAATCTCCTTTTCAGAAGGAGCAACAAGTATGATTTTCAAACAATTTTTTTTCTTATTACTGCATTGAAATATGCTGTGGGTACTTGTTAGAATCGCCCAGAGGCTTCTTCAGAAGCCATCTGATCTGGATCTACACTGTTTGCAAAGGTAGGGGTTGTTGTGAACAGCAAGATAAGGGTTAAGAAATGAATGTACTGATATCTCTCATTTAGACTGCAAAGTTCACAAATTTTTTGTCTACATGAATACATGTAATTTTCTCTTGTAAAGAAACTATCCAGAAATATCCCTGAAAAATATTACTTTCCATGGTATTGTATAAACCAGTAACATCGTGCTTGCAAAATGTAAAGAAAACAACAGATTTTTTTTTTACTATCTATTCTATACATTTTAAATTAGCTATAATTACCTGTAGTGCAATGAGCATAATTCTTTGGAATCTAACAAGTTTTCTGCCAAGCCCATCATGGTTTGGAGAAATAGAATGGGCTGCACGCACCGTGCTAAAGCTGCACATGAGTGTTGGTAAACTGCTTAGAAGGTCTTAGCCTGCCAAGGCAAAGTGGTGCAAGTTGAAATGTCCAAGTCAGAGCGTCCATGCATATAAACCCTATTGGCGGCAGGGCTTGAGATGTCATTTCAATGTCGGGTAACTCATCTCCAAAATAACCTATATAGTGTTGAGGGGGATGTTAAACCCCAAAATAAAAAAAGACAATAACTTTCTAATGGCAACCAATTTCACAAGGGTTGGTGCATCATTTGATTACCATACTTCCGATAATGACAAACCGACAAGGTAAGAAATGTATGCCAAGTACATCATGACAATGCGGTTTTTGCAGTTTCAGTCACTGAGACGCAACCAATGCAAAGATACATTTATTCCTGGTCACTCATCAGAACTGAGCTCACAACAAGCCCACAGTACAAATAAATTGGTGCGAGTTTGATGTATCTTTTCAGAGATGTTTTTGCTGCACTGATCTTTGAAATTACGCCAGAATGTAATGATTTGATCAGTACTTTTTCAATGAATGTCCTAACGGATACTGAAATGTGTAGTAAAACTAAGAATATTTGGAACCTATAGTAAGATAATAAAACTTAACCAATTATAGGTGGGAAACCCCTGAAAGGGAGGCCTGGCAACAGCGCAGACCCAGATCAGGTGCCTCATAATGCAGTGTCTGATCAGGGCCTGCTCTATTTGCTAACAGAATTTTCCAACAATAATAGAATAAGAGCGAAAAAAAAGGCTTATCACCCCTTATATGACAAATGGACTGGTCCAAAATATAGCAATGGAAGAGTCCACTAGTATACAATGGGTTAATAGTTAACCTTATGATCAACACTGTACCTACAGATAAAATCTGTGACAAACACCAAGTTCTGTGTATTCAACTGCCTCATAAAATTCAGTAAAACTTCTATCATTATTTACTGGATAAGGCCCTAGACTTGAGCCCAGCTGATCCAAACTAATGGTGTCCTAGGTCAACATATCGGTAAAGCTTTGGTCATTTAGTATGGTAAATACACAGATATTTTTAGCAGAGAAAAAAGTAAGAAGCCTTCTCACATTTCTTCAGCATAAAAGTATTTGTTAACCCTTGTCCTGCTGAGCCCGGGTGTGCCTTATCTTTGTAACAATGTAGATCCAGATCAGATGGCTTCTTCAGAAGCCATCTGATCAGGATCTTCATTATTTGCCATCCAGTTAATGAATTTGTTGCAATAATTTGCATCAAGTAATCTGATTGGCTGATAATCAGTAGTGGGTGCGACATATTTAAATATTCAGCAGGACAAGGGTTAACGATAGTTTGAACCACTGGGCACTGACAAATACTGTAAAAATTCTAAAAATTCGGACACATTGAGGACTTGCTGTGGTTCTCCTAAAATTTTAACAAGTTTGTTTCACAATCCAGCAAGGAGGCCAAAAAGTACAGACAGAATGGCAAACAATGTAGACCCTGATCAGCCTGTTCCCAAAGGAGCAGTCTGAACTGGTCTGCACTGTTTGCTTAGGCCTGTCTGTCCCAATACCTAGGATTATTATATTAAGTGATAGGACTCCTCAGATGACTATCAAATAAGATTGAAGAAAAAAAAAAATCCCTGTGACACCACCCCAATACCTAGAGACAATAAAATTCATTACCCTGTGAAACTGTGGAAGGTACAAAATAAGATGAAAAAAGAAAAAGAAAACGTATTATGCAATGCCAGTTGTGGTTAATAATTTATTAGTCATATTTATCTAGATTACGGTTAAAGAACTGGCCTGCAACAAAACCTACAACCAGATTGGTGCATCTTCACTGCTGCAGCCTCTCAGCTATGCAATGATCAAGAACTGAAAACTCGGGTCAGATTAATTAATTAATGTAAATGTTTTAACCATGAAATATAGCCTCAATATTGTCAGCTGTTTGTCCTGAAATGACAGAAGTTCTCTGACATTTCCCGGTCTATGAAATGAAGACCCCTCTAAATGCCACTTTATGCATTGAGAAAAGTGGGGTTTATGGGGGGGGGGGGGGGGGGGGGTCTTCATTATTTTCCTTATCTATGCCCCAAAACATAAACCATGAGTACGCATTAGTACGCCTAGTTTAGGAGGTTCTAGCAAGCACTCACAATCCGGATTTGGGCTAGGAAGAAAAATATCAAATATTTTCATCTAAAAAATTCAGTTTTAGAGGTAAGTTGGAAGTCATTTTAGCCCACGAGTGTGTTATTGTAATGTTTTCTTTAAAATTTAAATTTCACTGAGTTTTATTTTTTTAAATTTCCTCATCTTTTTGTTGACATTGGAAAAAAAAAATCAAATTTCCCTGACTTCCCTGGTGGTGGGACCCCTGAATTAGGCACTGATCTGAGTCCTGTTCAGTCCCACAGGTCTTACTGTAGGTTTTGACCAATGCTGGCCCAAGTGTAAGATCACAGTGAAAAATAAAATAAACGTGCATAAGACAGTAAACTGGAAGTTACAAAAGTTGTCTCCCTTGTATAAGATAATAAAATGTCAAGTGTAGCCATTCCCCTTAAAGTCATACAAGAATATAAGAAAATTACATGGGTGTGTGGGGTGGGCAGAAAATTCCAACCTGAATCACAAGGCTTACCGAGTTTTTAGCTCACCAGAGCCGAAGGCTCCGAGGGAGCTTATAGGATAGGCAGTTGTCCGTCTGCGTCTGCGTCTTCGTCAACATTTTCAAACGACATCTCCTCTGAAGCCACTGGGCCGATTCAGCCCAAATTTCATCTGTAGCATCCTTAGGCAAGGGGATTGAAAGTTTGTGTTTGTAATGAAAATCGGCTCATTAGTTTGGTTGCTATGGCAACTTAGAGTGCCCATAGACTTATAATGGGGAAAATAGAAAAATGGCATTTACTGCCAAGCCTCTGCAGATATTTTGACAAAACTTTCAAAGAAATGTTCCATAGGCGATCTACTATCTGCCGTATGATTTTAGGCCTTCTGCTCATTTTTGTTGGCTGCCATGGAAACCAAAATGCAAAAAATAGACAAAAAATACTTAAAAAATCATCTCCTCAGAAACTGTATGCTCTAGGAGGCTGAGACTATATGAAAATATTCACCATATTTGCCTTTACAGGTTTTGTGTTTTTTACGAAATTTGGCCTTTTAGTTTTGTTGCTATGGCAACTTAAGAGTTTCCATTGACTTATAATGGGGAAAACTGAAAAATGGCATTTACTGCCAAGTCATTGCAGATATTTTGACAAAACTTACATAAACATGTTCCTTGAGTAAACTTCTCTCAGCCATATGCTTTTATGTCAACCTGGGGGTCCCCTAGGTTATGCCGGGGCCATGCCCCGCCCCCTCCACTTCATAAAATGCCTTATATCTCAGAAACGTTACAGATCCCAACCCCTAAACCATATATATTCTTGTTCCTTATGATAAGATGCATTAAGTGACACCAACCCGGGGATCCCCCGGGATGTGCCGGGGACATGCCCTGCCCCCTCTATTTCATAAAATGCCATTTATCTCAGAAACCATTCAGATCCCCACCCCTAAATTATATTATATTCTTGTTCCTTATGCTAAGATGCATGAAGTGACACCAACCTGGGGGTCCCCCGGGATGTGCTGGGGACATGCCCCACCCCCTCCACTTCATAAAATGCCATTTATCTCGGAAACCATTGAGATCCCCACCCCTAAACCATATTATATTCTTGTTCCTTATGATAAGACACATTCAGTGATACCAACATTGGGGTCTCTCTGGGGTGCGCTGGGGCCATGCCCCACCCTTCCACTTCATAAATGCCATATATCTCAGAAACCATTCAGATCCCCACCCCTAAACTATATATATTCTTGTTTCTTATGATAAAACACATTCAGTGACACCAATCTGAGGGTCCCCTAGGATGTGGCGGGGCTTATGCCCCACCCCCTCCACTTATGCCCCACCCCCTCCACTTCGTAAAAGGCTGAATATCTCAGAAACCGTTCAGATCCCCACCCCTAAACCATTTAAATTCTTGTTCCTTATGATAAGACGCATTCAGTGATACCAACCTTAGGGTCTCCCTTGCCGCACGGGGGCTATGCCCGACCCCTCCACTTCATAAAAGGCCCAATATCTCAGAAACCGTTCAGATCCCCACCCCTATACCATATAAATTATTGTTCCTTATGCTAAGATGCATTCAGTGATATCAACCTAAGGATCTTCCAGGCCGCACCAGGGCTATGCCCCAACCTTCCACTTCATAAAAGGTGATATATCTCGGAAACCCTTCAGATCCCCACCCCAAAACCATGTATATTCTTGTTTCTTATGAAAAGACGCATTCAGTGACACCAATCTGGGGGTCCCCTAGGATGTGCCAGGGCTATGCCCACCCCCTGCACTTAGTAAAAGCCCAATATCTCAGAAACCGTTCAGATCCCCACCCCTAAAGCATATAAATTCTTGTTACTTATGATAAGACGCATTCAGTGATACCAATCTAAGAGTCTCCCGGGCCGCACGGGGGCTGTGCCCCACAACTCCACTTCATAAAGTCTCGGAAACCATTCTGATCCCCATCCCAAAACTATATATATTCTTGTTTCATATGATAAGACGCATTCATTGAAACCAACCTGGGGGTCCTCTGGGGTGTGCCCGGGCCATGCCCAACCCCCTCCACTTCATAAAAGGCTCAATATCTCAGAAACCATTCAGAACCCCCACCCCTAAACCATATATATTCTTGTTCCTTATGATGAGACACATTCAGTGATACCAACCTAGGGGTCTCTGGGGGTGTGCTGGGGCTATGCCCACCCTTCCACTTCATAAAATGCAATATATCTCAGAAACTGTTCAGATCCCCACCCCTAAAATATGTATATTTGTGTTCCCTATAATAAGACTCATTCACTCACATCAATGCGTCTATGTGCTAGGGCAACATGCTGATGCCATGGCCCACGCCTCTACTTCATAAAAGGCCATATATCTCAGACACCATTAAGAACCCCACCTCATAATCATATATATTCTTGTTTCTTATGATAAGACACATTCAGTCACACAAACTTGGTGGTCCACAGGGGCCATTCCTCTCCTCATCATTTCATAAGAGGGCCTGATATCTTGGAAACTGTTCATATCCCCACCCCTAAACAATATATTTTCTTGGTCCTTATTATAAGACACATTCAGTGACAACAATCTTGGCTTTCCTGGGGTCTGCCAGGGCTATGCTCCAACCCTTTCGCAGCTTAAAAGGCCTTATATCTCAGGAACAGTACACATCCCAACCCCTAAACCATATATATTCATGTGCCTTATGATAAGATGGATTCAGTGATACCATTCAGGGCTCTGTTGGGTCCATGTCTCATCCTTCCTCCTCATAAAAGGCCTAATATTTCAGATACAGAGTCCACATGGGTGCTCATTTTGAAATGGGGGTTTGTTTGGGAGACTTTATAAGCAATAAATTAAAACCTGAAACCATACATGGCTGCCAGTGGGCAGTGTCCGCCTGAGTTCTGGTGAGCATTGTGGCCCATGGGCCTCTTGTTTCTATCTACTCCTCACACCCATGTAAGATTCTTTTTCTTGCAAACCTTTCATTTCTGAGTGTGGATTTTTTTATAATGTAGTCACTTCGATTGTTAATGTCCGTCATATTTTGATGACAATAATGCAGTGTTTCTGATGTCACAGCGTGTAGTGATGTCATACTTAACAACTGTTTATTAATTGACATCCTATTCACCCAGTGCAAATTAAATTTTTAATTTTTATCCTATCCCTGGGAAGGACATCCTAGGTAAGATAAGAATTTCTATCCCAGAGATAAGTCCAGGATTTCCTCATCTTAAGTGCAAGAAATGGAGGATCTTACATGAGTGTTCATGTATTATTGAATTTATTAAACCAGTTGAGGAAAAGGGATAAAATGCGAGGCTTTGCCGAGCATTTAATCACTTTTCTAAAGAGTTTAATAAATTCCATAATACATGAACACGAATGCAAGATTCTATTTATCATCTGTCATTTAAAACACATTTTATTCAGTTTGTTTAGCAAAAATGTCAATATTCCGCCATTAGTAAACGCGATGCCTTGAAGGACGTCGTACGTGTAATGTTACGGAGCGTATCTAACTAATCTGCATATTTAATCAACTAGTGGATTATCAAATTTATTACATGGCATTATTACATTCTCAGACGAGACTTCATATGATAAAAATCCTCATCAATTTCTTCTTCTTTTACAAGACTACCTTTTATCTTGAAAGAAAGCATGGTTATATACAGTTGTTGTTTTTGTTTTGTTTTGTTTTTTTCTCAGAGGACACCACAGTCTTCTTTACAAAGTACTTATGAAAATCATAATAGTTAAATACTTGGAATATATCTTTTGAAGCACTATTAATCGCATGCACACTGTGTTGCTTCATTAGGCTTACATACCTAACTAATATGAGCTGGCACATGACAGGACTTACAATAAGACACGCAACCAGTAAAGACTCCGATTCACGCAGGCTGGTTCGTTTCTTTGCTGTTTGCATGAGCCTTCTATAATCCTTGAACTATACAGTGAAATTCCGCTATTAAGACCACCTAAATTTAGGACTAATTCTGCTATAAAAAGCTTATTTTGAAGGGTACACTTAATTTTTCTACCTACAATGTCCTCTGGTCAGGGACCACCTTTGGGACTGTTCAAAAGTGGTCTTTAAGACCACTTTTGAACAGTCCTAAAGGTGGTCTTAATATAGGAATTTTACTGTATATTCACAGAGCAACAAGCAAAGACTGACCAGACTGGCTTGATGCACAGGCTATTCCGAGTCCTTGTTGACTGCATGGGTCTTATTGTACGTACTGTCGTGTGCAGGCTCATTTAATATAATGCTATCTTTCTGTTGCTCTAGGAATGCTATTTTTTAGATCAAATTTTTGGTAGTTTTGTTTTTCTCCCAAAAACATGCTGCAACGCTCTGCATGCTGGGTATTTTTTCACAGCAGACGACATTCTGAAATTATTTCCTAATTTTCCCAGAAAAAAAGGATTTGACATCCCATGCAAATTGTCTCCTATGGAGACAATTTGCATGAGATGTCAAGTCCGGAGACAATTTGCATGAGATGTCAAGTCCTGTTTTCTGGGGAAAAAATTTGAATGGGGAAAGAATTTGTTGTCTGCTGAATTAGGCTAGAGCGTGCTAAAAGTTTAAGGTACTCATTCAAACCGGAATGAAAGTCCTAAAATCTGTTTTTAAACAAAAATAACAATTATGAACATCTCTGCAAACCCTATAGTTTTGCAATATAAAATGAACAGCGGGATGTGAATAATATGCATGCCATTGCTAGAAAACCTATCTTTAGATTTTTTTGCAAGGTAAAATAGAAACTTGCCTGCTCAGCTACACAGACTAGTGAGACTCCACCATAGCTCCTGATAAGTTGCTTTTTTAATCCGAACTGATATTTTTCTTATTTCTGTATGAAAGCATTCCGTATACTGGAAAATTTCCACATGGCCCATGTTTGTGGAATTTGGCAGTTGGTCTTGATTAAATGCTTTTCAACCAATCATTACATGTGATATTGAAAGTTTCAGCTTAGTCAAATTTTTGTTCACAGTTTTTATTTACATGGGTATGAGCAGCCATGGAAATCGCGGGCATGAGTGGCCACGGAAATAAAAAATTTGTTAACATTTATCCTCATATTTTTTAGGCAAATCCGCTAAAATTTGGCGACGTGGAAATATTCCAGAATATGGTATGTTGTGGGTACTCATTATAAGCACCTTGATGAGTACCCACATCATATGTTTTTGTGCTGACATAAGAAAACTAATATATGGATACCCCTGGCATTCTTATCTTTGGCTATGGCAAAGATCTTGAAATTTTAGATATAGAGGCATTGAAACTAGATTTTAGAAACTGGAGACATTGTGCTGAAGGTGCAGCTCAGCATCTGCACAGTCTCATTGGCACCTTTGTGTTCTCTGCTTGGCTAGTAGAATACCTCTAGTTTCTAGATCTAAAATTTCCATGCTCTGACTGGTCTGAGAAGCTGGGAAGACCAGTTTCTGTCTCACCTGAGGCCAGCTGTTCAAAACTAACAATGTCGTTCGTTACTGAATCATCAAAACTTTCATCAGTAAATATGGCTTATACACTATTATTTTTGCTGAAAAAAATGTGAGTAGCTTTTGCAATGCAAAAGCTACTCACATTTTTTTCAGCAAAAAATACCAGAGTGTTAGATAATGAACTTGCTAGAACAGTTAACAGTTTGACTAGTAACAATTTTATAAAGCTAACAATGCTTTGAACAACTGGTCCCTGGTCACAAACTCCAATGATATTCCTGTGACAGGTCTCATTTTTGCTAATGCATTTCGAATAGAGTTAGCAAGAGTGTTCATTACATGATTACATGAACTTGTTTTATTACATGAACTTGTTTTATTACATGACCTTGTTTTATTACATGAACGTGTTTCATTGTATGAACTTGTTCAGCAGTATGAGGTAAAAACAAACATACAACAGATACAATGTCTGTAGCCACAGTATGTACAATATACTATCTAAATACATTATTACAAGAAATAACAGCCTATGTTATATATAACATGATGCTTATCATACATGTGTACAAAAATGTAACTTTTTACATAATAAATGTATTGCACTTAAGGAAGATTCTAAGCTGTGACATGCTGAAGGTGGCCACATAGCTTCCGACGAGGCTTAACAAGGACAATTTGGGGAAAAAATATTTCTCTCTCAAATCCAATACACATAAGTCAAACTTCAATGGCTCAAACACACTTAGGGCCATAGAAGTTTGTTCGAGATTTGGGCTGTTCGAGCCATTTAGGATTTATCATTTGTTTGTTTGTTTGGATTGGAGTTTAACGGCCCAGTCAACACTATTTAGGTCATTTTTGAGCCGGTCAGTTTACCTATCCACACTTTCCTGGGCAGGCTTATACGTAAGCAGTTAACCAGTACAGTGCACATTCTTTCGCCAGAAACTGACAACTGTCCTTCTTGAATCAGCGGAAGGGAGAGAATGACCGTAGAAAAGATTTCATGATCAATCTCCACGAAAGAATGTTGCCGACCCCGGCGGGAGTCGAACCCGCGTCCTCCTGATCACCAGTCAGATGCGCATCCGACTGAGCCAACGAGGCCGGCTTAGGATTTATCATACTGCCAGGTTAAAAGGAATAGTGGGTCTAACTTAAGGGTGTCTGCTAAACAATAGCTTATTGTGTGTATTCATTAGAATCTCCTCATTGAAGCGATTCTAACTAGACTTGTTTTCCGAGAAAACAGATCCCCCCCCTCCCCCCACAACATACCCTTTCAAAACAAGCTTAATTTAACAACACCGCTGGGACCTTGAAAATAGGGTCAAGGTCACAAAAACCTAATCAGTTCTTCATCCTGACAAAATGCTATATCCATGCAAATTAGATTAAAATCCACCCAGTATTTCATGAGATATACTGCACACAACCTAAATTTGACCTATTTAGCATGGCTGTGACCTTGAAAACGAAGTCAAGGTCACCAAAACCAAACTAGTTCTTCATCCTGTCCCAATGTTGTATCCATGCAAATTTGATTAAAATCCGCCCAGTAGTTTATGAGATTCTTGCACACATGAAAGTGATATGCCAAGGGGTCTGCAACAAAAACAAATATGTCCCCCTCCCCTTCGGTGGGGTTACACAGTGAATACAAACAACAAACTGTTTCATGACAAAGTTAGACAAACCTCACTAAATTATCCAATATATATATATATATATCTGAAGCTATTGAAAGAATTCTGTAGGGACTAAGTACATATGATAAAAGAGCCGAAACTGTCTAGTCATTGAAGTCTCCCTTATATGTTTCGCGGGTACCGTAACGTAAAAATTCGGACTTGCTGTAATTCTCCTAAACTTTTAATAAGTTTGTTTCTCAATCCAGCAAGGAGTCCAAAAAGTGGAGACAGAATGGCAAACTGTGTAGACCCTGATCAGACTGCTCCTTCAGGAGCAGTCTGATCTGGGTCTTCGCTGTTTGCTTAGGCCTATCTATCCCTATATTTAAGATAATCACGGTACTTATTTGTTAGAATCACTGTCAAGTGATTCCAACCAGTAACTAAATTCTTCTAAAATAGATAAATC
Source organism: Lucinisca nassula (assembly GCA_963580285.1). Lineage (NCBI taxonomy): Eukaryota > Metazoa > Mollusca > Bivalvia > Lucinida > Lucinidae > Lucinisca > Lucinisca nassula. The sequence goes on along the minus strand of OY757013.1, from coordinate 114,102,856 downwards.
TGAAAAACTATCCTTGTTACCTCCCCTTATCTAGCACTATGGTCTACATACATGTATTCGTACAGCAAAAGATTAGGCATGTTTGTTGATTTTGCCCAAGAACTAAAGCTTTTCACTCATCTTTTACAAGACATTAACCGGGACTTCCTGTTCACTTTCTTATTAACTGAGCCCTTCTGAAAATGGGTTCTGTTTATTGGAAAGAGAAAAGGAAGTTCCCTTGAAAAACAAGCATTATGCCAATGATAATGCCTTGCCTGTGATCATAGTTATTGAGAAAAGGACATGAACATTGGTCTGACACAGAAGTTTGCAAATTGAGGTTGCAGGTGACATCACACACCTACAGTTATCTTTCTTGCTGGTTGCCCCCGCCCATCGGGGCTTGAAGAAATAGATGGGCTGCATGATGCTTCCACGCATAGCTGAAACTGACCGCACTTGAGTACTGGTAAACCGCTCTGAGCCTGCCCAGGCAAAGCGGTGCTTATAAATCCTAGCATGCTTATAAACCCTATTGGTTTCATTGGGCGATAAGGATTGAGATGTCATTTCATCTCAATGTTGGGTAAAAGTCCCACAAAATTGGAAGCAACATCTCCAAAATGACCTAAACAGTGTAAATGGGCATGTTAAACCTCAAATCAACCAACCAACTTTCTTGCTAGAGACACCCAGGCTCATTACTGACTGAATTTTGAAAATAACTTTCTTGTCCCTTGGAAAATTATGATTAAACCTTGATTATTTTATTCTTATGACCTTTAAGAACAACCACAGACACGTTTTAACCACTTCGGTGTTTTTATCACTATGGGATAATTGGTCACAAATGAAAAAATTTGTACACAAAAACCTGCCTGGTGTCTCAAGGGAGACACCTTGGCAGATCAAGGGAGAATAATTTAACAAAAATGCTGTGCCTGCATCCTCTCAATAGACAAATGGACTGTGAACCAAAGGATAGAAAATCAGGCTCCAATATCACAGTGTTGAAAGCAGGAACGACAACAAAATGTCTGAAAAATGTGAGTCATATACATGTATATTCCCCAATAAACTGATTCTGAATCTGAATATATTATACAGATGAATTTAAGGGGACTTGATACACCTTCAGGGGAGGCAACTCCTGCTTAAGTATTTTTGTCTCCCATGTCAATAGCGATCCAATCTTAAAGGAAAGAATTTGCTCCCGAGGACAAAATTCTTTCCTTTAAAAAAAGCATACCCCTTTTTCTGTGGGACAGAGGTTATAGAAAAGTGAACAGGAAGTCACAGAAGTTGTCTCCCCTTGAAAAATGGGGGGTGGGGGAAATCTGCCAGGTGTATCCATTCCCCTTAAAGGAAGACAACTATTGGCTGTGTGATGAAAAATAACATAATGTGCAAATGTTCGCCCTAGGGTTTTCAATGATAAGTTTGGAGAAGCTAACACTCTCCAATAATGAATGTGACGAAATATTTAGTATTTGATGGTGTACTGAGACAAAGTTTATTACAATTATCAAACACTCCCCTTTTGTACCATACAAATTATGCCCCAGGCAGTGTTATAGCCCAATTTCCTATTTTCTTTCTCACATTCATTATTATAAATGATCAGTTAATAGTTAGAGCATATTTAGTGGATGTCAACAGACAGTTTGCTAATGGAAAAATGTTGACATTTAAATGCTCTGAGTTGTGTTTTGTGAGTAATGAGAAATAAGAACTTGTATTATGGTCAAAAGATAGTTTAAGACATGAAAGTCCTGACAGAAGAATGAGGCATAGCTGAAAAAATTCCTGCCTGTAGCAGGATTCGAACCCAGGTCACTCCATTCAAAGTCCAGTACTCCAACCCCTGAGCAAAAGAGTCCACTACCCAATGCAGTTGTCAGAGATTGGCTATAAAACAGAAAGCAGGCATAATCTACCATGGTAGATAACCGATGAAAAAGTTTCCAGCCATAACACTTGCAGCAGAATTTATGAAGTCTGCAGTGTGCTCGCCAAGTCTCACATAATGCTGACTATTCCACTTCTTTCATAAATTCCATCTGAAAGGACCACATATTAGAATATCTCAACATCTGCTCCTCGGACTTTAAGTAATGCTTGTGCCCACAGCTTCAGATAAGAAGAGTAACGATGACAAATAATGGAAAATTTTCCACATTTCTTGTCAGAAACATGTTGTGGGTACTTGCTAGAATCACCTCCTTTAGAAACATGTTGTGGGTACTTGTTAGAATCACCTCCTTTAGAAACATGTGGGTACTTGTTAGAATCGCCTCAAGGAGGCGATTCTAACAAGTACCCACATGTTTTTTATGATTGTTTTGTTTGATGTGTGGTTTAACATCCCCGTCAACACTGTATAGACGTTGCTTCCAATTTTGTGGGACTTTTACCCGACATTGAGATGAAATGACATCTCAAGCCCTCTCGCCCAATGAAACAAATAGGGTTTACAAGCATGGACGGGCTGACTCACACCGCTTTGCCTGGGCATGCTTAGATCCTCTAAGCGGTTTACCAGTACTCATGTGCGGTCAGTTTCAGCTCTGCATGGAAGCATCGTGCAGCCCATCTATTTCTTCAAGCCCCGATGGGCGGGGGCTGACATGTTTTTATGAAGAAATACAAGATTAACCCACAATCATCTTCATTACCTCCTCCTTATCTGAGGCTGTTGTTATTGTGCCCATAATGATATACTATGTCTAGCTGATGAGATCTAATGATATTTACAAGAACTGTCGTATTTTTCACTCTAGCAATATAATAAGAGAAAAAAAAATCTGATCGACTGAAAGCTACCTGACATTAACACACTGTATACTTTGCTATATGTTGGACAAGTCAATTTGTCATAAAAGGGGTGCCAGGCCTATTTTTTCCTTTTTTTGATGGAAAATTCTGTTAGCAAATAGTGCAGGCCCTGATCAAATGCTGCATTCTGTGGCGTCTGATCTGGGCCTACACTGTTTGCCAAGGTACCCCTTTAGGGGTTTCCCGCTTACAATGGGTTAATTGAAAGAATAAATTATGCTGGCTGCTAAATTTCTTCAACTAGTTTACCAAGATGGAAACTACAGACATATATATTTTTAAAATCAAAATGTTTCTCAAATATCTAGCATGACCTGCCCTGGACTCTTGCTATAAAATTTTTTATGATGTTGAAAATTCTCCCTAAGTCATCCGAAATATATTAATATCTGAAGTTAAGAGAATTTTTTCCTCAGGATTTAAAAACGAGTTCAGAACAGTTGTGGTAAACGTGTTCATCTTTATTAGAGAGGTTGGAGTTTCAGTTTTATTTTGTACTGTGATGTGCGGGCCGGCTTCGGTAGCTCAGTTGGATGCACCTCTGACTGGTGATCAGAAGGACGCAGGTTCGATACCTGCTGGGTCAGTCTGCAACATTCTATTGTGGCGAATGATCACGAAATCTTTTCAACCGTCATTCTCTCCCTTCCGCTGATTAGAACGACAGTTGTCAGTTTCTGGGGAAAGAATGTGCACTGTACTGGTTAACTGCTTATGTATAACCTTGCCCAGGGAAAGTGTGAATAGGTAAACTGACCAGCTCAAAAATGGCCTAAAAATAGTGTTGTGTGTGTGTGTGTGTGTGAATTCGGGTTTAACGTCGCTTTCAACAATTTTTCAGTCATATCACGACGGTGTCTGGTTGCGACAGGGAGCTCAATGCTCAGGTTTATAGTGCTGCCTCACTGAAGTATCATGTCCCAGACACATTACATGATACCACACCCAGTCACATTATCCTGACACTGGATCGACCAGTCCTAGCTCTACCCCGTAAATCTGAGTGCCAAGCGAGGAGCAGCTAGTACCATTTTAATGACTTTGGTATGTCGCGGCCCGGGATCGAACCCGAGACCTCCCATTCCCCGGAGCGGACACTCTAAAAAATAGTGTTGACTGGGCCATTAAACTCCAACACAAACAAACAAACTGTGATGTGCGGTGGCAATGACTAATAATAATTTGTCAAGTAAGGTGAAATTTCTACATCACATAACCTTATGTTCCTTGAAAACATTAGCAGTCATATACCAACCTGTACACAGCATACAGTAATCTGTGTACCACATAGCTCTGGATAAGGCAGAGTGTTGAGGACATTTCCCGGATACAGTAAAATTCCTTTATTAAGACCACCTTCGGGACTTTTCAAAAGCGGTCTTTAAGACCACTTTTGAACAGTCCCAAAGGTGGTCCTTAATAAGGAGACACAAGGTGTAGAAAACACACAGAAAAATTAACTGAAACCTTCTCATTAAGCTTTAAAAAAAAAACAGATTTAGTTTTAATTTTAGCTGGTCTTAACCCATTTTGTGCCAAATGGAATCTTCCTCCTTATATATAACAGGAGTCCATTTCAAAATTTAGGGGTGTCAGGTTGTGTTTTCTTTAAAATTTACTTGGAAAATAACTTTTAGCAAATAGTGGAGGCCCTGATCAGATGCTGTTTGCCAGGGTACCCCTTTTGGTGTTTGTGGTACTAAATGGGTTAATAACGGGCCTCCGTGGCCTAGTGGATAAGAGCGCTGACTCTTAGTCATTAGGTCTCTCACCGCCGTAGGTTTGAGCCTCGCTCGGGCCACGTGTGAGACGTCAAGTTCTGCAACGGAAGGTCAGGTGGTTTTTCTCCGGGTACTCCGGTTTTCGCCCACCTCTGATTAACGATCGGCTCGATATGAGTGAAATAATCTTGAAAGGGCCGTAAAACCCAAACCAAAAAAAAAAAAAAAAAAAAAATGGGTTAATAGCGGAGATTTCCTGTAATTCTTTCTTATTTGTTTTGTTTGATTTGAGGTTTAATGTCCCCGTCAACACTGTAAAGGTCATTTTGGAGACGTTGCTTCCAATTTTGTGGGACTTTTACCCGACATTGAGATGAAATGACATCTCAAGCCCTGTCGTCCAATAAACCAATATGGTTCATTAGCATGGACGGTCCGCCTCGCACCACGGTTCCAGGACAGGTTTAGATCCTCTAAGCGGTTTACCAGTTCTAGCGTTCAGGCCGGATTCAGCTCTGCGTGGAAGCATCATGCAGCCAATATATTTCTTCAAGCCCCTATGGGCGGGGGCCGGTAATTCTTTCTTATTTCTCCATTAAGACATATGTTGTGGGTACTTGTATCCACAACATATGCATCTAATAACAAGAAATAAGGAAAACTAGTTGAGCTGTTGTTGAAGAACGACTAAAATACCCTCCACCATGAGCAAGTGACAATAAATTGAATTGCAATCAAGCATTTTTGGGCTAATGAGGAACATGTATAAAATTTCATGAACAAAGGGCTGTAAATCCCATGATACACGTCAGATTTTGATAATGATTGAACTCTTGCAAGGTCTCGTGGATGCAAAGCCATGTATCAAGTTTGGTGGAAATCGGTAGGTAAACACAGACTGAAGAGCCAGGAAGCGGCTAATTTCAGCATTATTTGAAATTTGAAGGACAAAGGGCCGTAACTCCTGTGATCAAACTCTTCCGCGGTCTCATGCATGCAAAGCCAGGTTATCAAGTTTGGTGGAAATCAGTTGGCAAACACAGAGTGTAGTGTCTGAAAAGTATGTAGATGGTTGCACAGACAAGCTAACTCCAGTATTTAGGGGTGTGGTGTGGGTAAGTGGTGGGTATAATTACCACCTATAAATTAAGGGGAATGGAAGACCTTCAGGGGAGGCAACTCCCGCAATTGTATTTTTGTCTCCCATGTCAACAGGGGTCAACTATTAAAGGTGTATTATTGAGCTACCGGGTCTCCAAAAATTTTTTCTGGTTTTTATTTTCAATGCATACTCCTTTGTCATGTGTACACTTTTGGAGCCAAATACAGCTTCAGAACTTTGTGAAAATGGTCATTTTCATTCGTGTTTACCCTTCGCTCTGAACATGTGTTCGGAATTTCTGTTCTAAAAATAAATCTGTCGCTTTACATATACATGGGGACAGTATCGTCTCTGAGTGTCGTTACTTATGGCATGCTATTCAGCGTCATATGTTTTTCTGATCATGCATGGCCTAAGCAAACAAGGCCAAAAATGAACGTCGCATAACGTCATATATGGGGATTCTATTTTTGTCACGAACTAAAAATAGATCTAACTAGTGTTCGAAACCTAGTTAGGGAATCCCTCTCAAACTCGTTTACTTGTCATCATAATTGTTCGCATTTTTGCATAAAATGCATTCATTTGTATTGTTTTTAAGAAAAATACCGGCTACATATATTTTATTTTTGGAAGCATTTTTTTCCAGATAGCTCAATAATGCACCTTTAAAGGAAAGAATTTGCTCCTGAGGGCCAAATTCTTTCCTTTTAGAGTAGACCCCTTTTTCTGTAGGACAGGGCTCATAGAAAAAGAAACAGGAAGTCCCTAAAGTTGTCTCCCTTTGAAAAATAGTGGAAAAATCTGCCAGGTGTTCCCATTCCCCTTGATACCTGTCCTTATCCGGAGCTTTGGTACTATACTATACAATCACTAATAAATAACCTGCAAAATTTACAAACGATTACATATTTCTTTTTGTGTCTTGTGCAATTGATTTGAGCATATTAGTTTTCCTATACATATCCTAAGTAACCCTTTCACACCTTGAGTGACTGTAATGGACTCTCCCACTTTTACTTCGGACAGAACCACTGTTCCAAACAGGTTTAATTGTCACAACTAAGAAACAGAATGGTAAAACATGATACAGTCCAGTCCTATCAACTGGGTGATCTCCCAACTGTCTCTTCAGTCAACTAAATCATTTTCCATAGTAATTTTCTTCTCCTTTCAAACTTTCACAATTTGCAGTCTGGGACAATATTTGGTGTGTTCATAACAAATTACATTTAACCCATAAAATGCCAATCACGACCTTGTCGTCTGCTTTGCCTTCTGCCGGTTACCTATAAAAGTACTTTTTTGGAAAACAGTGTTGCCCAGATCAGACTGCTCCTGTAGGAGCAGTCTGATCTGGGCCCACACTGTTTGCCTCTATGCAAAAATATTTATTAAAAAGTTTGCAAGAAGAGTCAGCAGACGACATCAACTGATGACAATATCAGATGTTGTTTTTCTCGGCAGCTTAAGAGTTAATAGCACAATCATCAGATCTATTTCCTGTATATTTTTTCCCATTTAGTAAAAAAAAATAGAAATGTGTCCAAATGACACAGATGCCCCAACCTGTTAGCGAACTAAAAAAAACTTAACAAATATTGCTAAAACCATCTCGGATATGGATGCCGACACGGACGGACAAACATTTGTAGCACTTAAGTCTGTGACTTTGACCTTAAGGGCATGGGCAGGGGTGTTGCTGAATGAAACTGTGGACCTGTATCTATGCTCATAGTGGATATGAACCAAATTCATAGTATGGTTTGGAAAATATAAACTCTCAACATTAAAAATTTCTAAAACTGTGTTTGTTTGTATTGAAGTTTAATGGCCCAGTCAACACTATTTAGGCTATCTTTGAGCCAGTCAGTTTATCTATCCACACTTTCCTGGGCAGGCTTATACGTAAGCGGTTAACCAGTACTGTGCACAGTCTTTCGCCAGAAACTGACAACTGCCCTTCTTGAATCAGTGGAATGACTGTAGAAAAGATTTCATGATCAATCTCCACGCAAGAATGTTGCCGACCCCGGCAGGTATCGAACCCGCGTCCTCCAGATCACCAGTCAGACGAGCATCCAACTGATCTACCGTGACCGGCTTCTCAAACTGTGACCTTGACCTAGATGTCATAGGCATGGGTGGGGGTATTGCTGAATAAAACTTTGGACCTGTATCACTCATCATACCAAATATGAACCTAATCTACCATATGGTTTAGAAAATACAAGCTCCTAAAAAAAACTTCAACACAAATTGCTAATGCCATCTTGCACACTCCATGACCTTCACCTTGAGGTCATGGGCATGGAAGTGGGTATTGCTGAATAAAACTTTGGACCTGTATCTATCATCATACCAAATATGAACCATATCTATCGTATGGTTTGGAAAATATGAGCTTCTGAAAAAACTGTGAATGCAAATTTCTGACAAGGAGACGGATTGACAGGGTTAACACTATATGCCCTTTCCACCATTCTTCGAAGTATGAGCCAAAAAAAAAAAAAAAATGACACATGTATTATATATATTTCCCCTAAAATGTTCTCCTTTTTATCCATTTGTTCCAGGATACCAGCAGAATAACAGCGAAGATTAAATATACTCTATATATTTCCCATACACTGGCAATAATAAATCTTGAGAAACAGGAAGTGTCCAAGCACCTCTGGTTATTAACGCTCTGCATGCTGGGTACTTTTTAGCAGCAGACGGCATTTTGAAATATTTTCCTAATTTTCCCAGAAAACAGGATTTGACATCTCCTGCAAATTGTCTCCTATGGAGACAATTTGCATGAGATGTCAAGTCCAGTTTTATGGGAAAAATAAGAAAATATAAACAATTTGTCGTCTGCTGAATTCAGCTTAGAGAGCACTAAAATTAAAACTGTCTATGGCAGCAGCACCACGGTGTGTCTTCTTTGATTTGGTATCACATTAATCTAGTTGCACCTGAAATAAATTGAATAATACCATCAAAACCCTAAAAATTTGGACACCCTGCGGACTTGCTGTAATTCTGCTAAAACTTTAACAAATTAGTTTCAATATTAAAAGCAGAAGATGCCATGGCAAACGGTGTAGACCCTGATCAGACTGCTCCTGCTTAAGCTTGTTTGTTTGTTTGATTTGAGGTTTAATGTCCCCGTTAACACTGTATGTCATTTTGGAGATGTTGCTTCCAATTTTGTGGGACTTTTACCTGACATTGCGATGCAATGACATCTCAAGCCCAATGAAACCAATAGGGTTTAAAAGCACTGCTTTGCCTGGGCAGGCTTAGATCCTCTAAATGGTTTACCAGTACTTGTGTGATATTGGTTTCAGCTCTGCCTGGAAACATCATGCAGCCCAATCTATTTCTTCAGGCCCCAATGGGCGGGGGCCACACTTGCTGTAATTCTGCTAAAATTTTAAATTAGTTTCATGATCCAGCAATGAGTGCAAAAGCTGCAGATGCAATGGCAAACAGTGTAGACCCTGATCCTTCAGGAGCAGTCTGATCTAGGTCTGCACTGCTTGCTTAGGATTATCTGCCTCGATACTTATGATCATTGCAGTATGTGAGTCACATCACCAATACATCCAAGGTGGTTTAATGACAAAAGTCAAGGAACTCTGAATAAGGAACCCATGACTGCCCATTATCCCTTATCTTGCTGTTCACGACAACCCCTATCTTGGCAAACAGTGTAGATCCAGATCAGATGGCTTCTGGAGAAGCCATCTGATCTGGATCTACACTGTTTGGCATTCACTTTATGAATTTGTAGCAATAAATTACATCAAGTAATTTGATTGGTTGATTGACAGAAATGGGTGTGGTTTAAATGAATATTCAGCAAGATAAGGGTTAAGTTGGAAGTGCCATAAGGTTTTATGTCTTTATTATCTTTCATTAAATACTGGCCAATAGGTGTGGTTGTTTTTTTTCTTTGGTTTTTGGACCTTTTACGATTATTTCACTTGCTTTGAGCCAGTCGTTAATCAGAGGTGGGTGTAAACTAAAGTACCCCCAAAAAACATGGCCTTCATAGCTTTCAACTTATGAAGTTGACACAAGTACATGGCAGAAATGGCAATATTCAATGTTCAAAACCAAGAACTCCAAAAGCAGTAAAACCAGAGTTACGATTCATGTGTTCTGCAAACTTTACATTTGTGTGAAGTTTTGTGAGAATATCTCAAATGGTGTCACACAAGTATATGGTAGAAATGGCTTTGTTCAATAACCCCAAAGAAAGCAAACCTGAGTTTATGGTTCATGTGTTCTGCATATTGTTTTACAGCGTCTTACATTTGTATGATGATTCCTGAAAATATCGAACAGTATCAGAATTATGGAATGGACACAAAATTATGATGTGCTGACTGATGGATAGATGGACACTCAAAGTTTTGGAGGGTATAACATGATATCCTGCAACTTTTAAAATGAGAATTTATATGGAGTATCTTTGAGCTTTTTTAAGAATGTGTCAGCCAACTTGTTTGTTACCTACAACAAGAAATGATTTCAGAAGAAAACTATGACCCCCAACCCACATCCTGCCATAAACATGACCTACACCTTGAAAATGAGGTCAAGGTCACTAAAGAATCTAGTCATGACATACTGAACTGAGTTTTGTCCAAATTCTGTCATCAGTTCAAGAGCTATGTTACAGGTCTGACCTTGAAAACTGGTTAAATGTCACCAAAATCTGATCAAGTCTTTTGTATGTTGAAGCATTATATTACACAAAATTTGATCAGGATTCATCAACTGGTTCAAAAGTGTTGAGATGGCATATCTGACATCTTTTTACTTGTAGGACCTTGAAAATTTTGTCAAAGTCAAGGTCACCAAATTCTATTCAAACCTTTTTATAGGTTGCAAAGATATACAGTGCAATAGTTCCAATAGTTCTTGGATTCGTTCGGGAGACATGACGCAGACATTGGCAGTAAGGTCAATGTCACCAAAATCTTATCAAATCTTTCACAGGTTGCAATGACATAATGTACCAAATTTGACCACAATTCATAAATGAGCCAGCGCATGACAAAATCTACAAGAAGTCTTGAGCGACCAGCGAAGACTCAGATCAGCCTGCACATTCGTGCAGTCTGATCAGAGTCTTTGCTGATCGCATGTACCTACTACAGCCTTATATCTATGCAAAGAGACATAAGCAAAAAGGTCTTGTAACAATGGATGGGTGCGAAGGTTGATTTGAGTCTCTGCTGGTTGCACCAGTCTTATTTTAGGTTTTGTCATGTGCCAGCTCATAGTGTACCAACTTGGACCACAATTCAAAAATCATTCAGGAGCATTGTCTCTTACAGTATTATTCCCAGTCATCTTCGAAATCCTCTTCATCATCTGAGTCACTGTCTCTCATCGCTTTCTGTCGCATCTCAAATGCTCTTGTCATCACAGAATGTACGTCAAACTTGTCTTGATTGGGTGCTGCTGCTTTCTTTTTCCTATCTTCAGCCTTTTGTAATCTATTTCTCCCTGTTAAAAACAGATTGATAGTGAAATTCCGCTATTAAGACCACCTAAAATCCAGTCTAATTCTGCTTTAAAAAGCTTTTTCAGTAAGTTGCAGTTATTCTTTCTTTGTGTTTTTCACATTCAGTGTGCTCTGGTCAGAGACCACCTTTCAGACTGTTCAAAAGTGGTCTTAAAGACCACTTTTGAACAGTCCCAAAGGTGGTCTTAATATAGGAATTTTACTGTATTGTCAGGGGAGTTCATTAATACACCTTGACAAATGTAAGAGTTGTGGTTCTTACATATGACACACCTTCTGAATCTTGTGTACATCTGTACTAAGTACCATTAATACATGTATAATTCAAAGGGTATTGTAGTTATGGCGATCACAAGGTTGTATCTGTGGCATAACCCCAGATAAGAAGGTATATAAATCTTATTTTTCTTATTCCTGCACCATACCTATGTTTTGGGTACCGTAAAATCTCTATTAGAAGCCCATGCTCTAATAAACACCCACCCCCCGATTTGGATGTTAAAAATGGCGATATTTTTGGCAATTCTCAGAAAAATACCAGCCTCCAATAAACGCCCACTTTACTCTGATGTTGAGTCATAGGAACTTTTTTGGGACATTGTGACAGGGTCGGAAATTAAACAAGTCAAACAAAATGACTTCAGATATTTTGCCATGTTTGACACGAAAGGAGAAAAACGTTAATGATATTCGCTTTAGTGAAGAAAGGGGGAGGTAACTACTGTTCTATTCTAAGACAAGGCTATTGTATCACCAGTCATTTTCTGAGAAACAAGATGGCAGCCATAAGAAAGAAAGAGAGTGTTTTGGACCATCGTATTTGAATTGACAGTTTCTATAGCTCTAATAAACGCGTCCCCCTCTTCAGGAAAGGTAATGATTCTAATAAACGCCTGGGCGTCTATTAGAGATTTTACGGTACTTATTAGAAGCACCTCAGTGAGGCACTTCTAATGAGTACCCACAACATTATGGTTTTGTGCAGAAATTAGAAAAATATCAGTACTATTCGGATGACTCACAAACATAGCATAAAGCCCTTCCAGCTTCATGCAGTTTGTGACTGATTCGCTGGAGTTTACACATCGATAAAATCCACAAAAATGAAATTATTCCTATAGTAAAACTTTGACAACTGGAACAAGCATGGCTTATTCGAACTCGTTCGGAAGTCCCTAAAAATGTCATCCCATACATCCAGATATCCATGTATTCAGGTTAATTTATTGTTGTTTGTTTGATTTATCTTGAACAGGTATGTTGTGTGTACTCATTAGAATCGCCTCAACGAGGCAATTCTAATGAGCACACACAAAATACCTTTATTTTTATTAAAGGTCGAAAATAAATCCTGATGTCATCTAAATTATGCCTCATGGCCTGATAGTTATCAGTAACCCTCTAAAGTCCCAACTACCTAAATCTCCAACAAAATGTCATGGTCCGGAAGGTTTTTGAGATACTGAAGGTTGAATTTAACTAAGGCTGCCACGATTAATCGTATAATCGATTAATCGATCAATAAATTCCACAAAAATGATTATCATTTCTGATTTGCTTTTAATCGATTACTTGATAGGTACAACTTACTACCCAAAGTTATGCCTAAAATAGTTGGATGAATGGCAAACAGTGCAGACCCTGATGAGACGCCGCATTCTGCGGCATCTCATCGTGGTCTACACCATTTGCTCAGGTCTGTCTGTTCAAATATACATATGGAAAAGTACGACGTATGGTAAGAGTCATTCTCAGAAAGCAAGCCAAACAGGTAACATTATGACAAAACCCTTAGCGATTACTAATCGATTATCGATCGCAATGACAGGACTGATAACCGATTAGCTTTTCATCTCCGATTAGCCAGCTCTAACTGTAACAGTAATTTTACTACCACAGTGTATGCTTTTGATCCCAACAGCAATGTTATAAGGAGGATATGGTGTATTCCATCAAGAATCCAAAGTAAACTTTTGAAGCAAAAAAAAAAAAAACAAGGAACAAAATTAAGATAAAATGCTGCTATTCAGACCACCTAAAAGCTTATTGAGAAGGTTTCAGTTATTCTTATTTGGTGCTTTCTACACCTACTGTCTCTTATTAAGAGACCATCTTTGGGCCAACTTATTTTGTGGGACTTTTACCCGACATTGAGATGAAAAAACATCTTAATCCCTGCCACCCAATCAAACCAATACAGTGATTTTCCTAATGCAATTTTGGGGCAGGTAATCGGCCCCTATTTTTCCCAATTGACAGACAGATATTCCCAAATTTTATAATAAATTTCACAATTATTGATGGTGTGCTACATTTTGATAAAAAATTCATGAAAATTGAACCAAAATTGACAAAGTTACAGCTGATTTAAATTCCCAACTATAAATATAAGCGAGCTGTTTTTCCAAACCCAGCGGCCCCTGGACTCTGATTCTGAAGGGTAGGAAAATCCCTGCAATAGGGCTTATATGCATTGATGGTCCGACTCGGGCCACTATGCCTGGGCAGGTTTAAACCTTCTAAGCGGTTTACTACTATTCATGTGCGCCCAGTTTCAGCTCTGCATGGAAGCATCATGCAGCCAAATCTATTTCAAAAAGCACCAATGGGCTGGGGCACATATTTCCATGTATACATGTATAAAGTGGGGGTTTACAAAGATGCTCATTACATAGAATATCAACAAGATGCATAATGTTGTCATCCCTAGATGCTTATCGTTAAAAAAGCTCTTATAGTTCTAAAGAAATTGACTTGAACATTAGGGTAAAAGCCAGGGTAGTCACAATTAAGGCTGACACGATTAATCGTATAATCGATTAATTGATCGATAAATTCCACAAAAATGATTATCATTTCTGATTTGCTTTTAATCGATTACATGATAGGTACAACTTACTACCCAAAGTTATGCCTAAAATAGTTGGATGAATGGCAAACAGTGCAGACCCTGATGAGACACCGCATTCTGCGGCATCTCATCGTGGTCTACACCATTTGCTCAGGTCTGTCTGTTCAAATATACATATGGCAAAGTACAACGTATGGTAAGAGTCATTCTCAGAAAGCAAGCCAAACTGGTAAAATTATGGCAAAACCCTTAGCGATTACTAATCGATTACTGATCGCAATGACAGGACTGATAATCGATTAGCTTTTCATCTCAGATTAGCCAGCTCTAACTGTAACAGTAATTTAACTACCACAGTTTATGCTTTTGATCGCAATGACAGGACTGATAATCGATTAGCTTTTCATCTCAGATTAGCCAGCTCTAACTGTAACAGTAATTTAACTACCACAGTTTATGCTTTTGATCGCAATGACAGGACTGATAATCGATTAGCTTTTCATCTCAGATTAGCCAGCTCTAACTGTAACAGTAATTTAACTACCACAGTTTATGCTTTTGATCCCAACAGCAATGTTATAAGGAGGATATGGTGTATTCCATCAAGAATCCAAAGTAAACTTTTGAAGCAAAAAAAAAAATAAAAAAAAAAACAAAAAAAAAACAAGGAACAAAATTAAGATAAAATGCTGCTATTCAGACCACCTAAAAGCTTATTGAGAAGGTTTCAGTTATTCTTATTTGGTGCTTTCTACACCTTCTGTCTCTTATTAAGAGACCATCTTTGGGCCAACTTATTTTGTGGGACTTTTACCCGACATTGAGATGAAAAAACATCTTAATCCCTGCCACCCAATCAAACCAATAGTGATTTTCCTAGTGCAATTTTGGGGCAGGTAATCGGCCCCTATTTTTCCCAATTGACAGACAGATATTCCCAAATTTTATAATAAATTTCACAATTATTGATGTTGTGCTACATTTTGATAAACAAGAGGGCCCATAGGGCCCTGGTTCGCTCACCTGTCTGTCACTGTCTCGAGTACATTCTATTTTTAGCTATGGTGGCCATCTTGTTCATCAGCAGAGTGATTTTAGCTTATTTGGTGGGGAGTAACCTAGGTAACATTCCCGTGAAGTTTGAATCAAATTGGCCTTAGGGTTTAGGAGGGGTTCACGTTTGAATCAGATTTACAATATTTTTCTATTTTTAGCTCCGGTGGTCATTTTTTTCATCAGAGCGGGATTGTTTTAGCCTTTTTGGTAGAGGGTCATCTAAGCAACATTACTTCAAAGTTTGAATGAAATTGGCCCAAGAGTACAGAAGGAATTGTCATTTGAAGATTTTTTTTTATTTTTAGCTCTGACAGTCATCTTGTTCATTGGAGTGGAATAAGGTTTAACTATTTTGGTAGGGAATCACCTAGGCAACATTCCTGTGAAGTTTAAAATCCAATTGGCCCAAAGGTTTAGAAGGAGTTTGCATTTGAAGCAAATTCACAATGTTTTTCTATTTTTAGCTCTTCTGACCATTTGTTAATCATTATGCTATTTTCCTAGAGGGTCATCTACACAACATTCCAATGAAGTTTAGAAGCCTTCATGGTGAAGTGGTCATGCTACTTGCCTTGTAAACCAGGGGTAGCAGTATCGATCCCAGGCTTCTCCAGACTTTCAGATTGGTCTTTAAACAGAGGTCCCATCACTGTATGGCCTTAGCTTTCGGTGAGACTTCAACTCAAACACTCACTCCTATGAAGGAACCTTTATGCCAAATATGAAGGCTGTATCTTAAATGCTCCAAAAGTTATGACAAAGTAGGTCAAAGGTCAAGGTCATGGCTAAAATTTTTTGAATGATTGGGAAAACTTTGTCACAGGGAACATACATGCCAAATATGAAGGCTCTATCTCATATGGTTCAAAAGTTATGATAAAGTAGGTCACAGGTCAGAGTCACAGGTCAAATCTTTATATGAGTGGGAAGCCCTTGTCACAAGGAACCTACATGCCAAATATGAAGGCTCTATCTCAAACAGTTCAAAAGTTATGAAAAATTAACCTACTGATCTACTTTTTGATTTGACATGACCCATATTCGAACTTAACTGAGATATTGTCCAGATGATCATTCTGAGCAAGTTTTATGATGATTTGACTAAAACTGTGGCCTCCAAGAGTGTTCAAGACTTTTTCTATGATTTGACCTGCTGACCTACTTTTTGACCCGACATGACCCATATTCAAACTTGACCCAGATATTGTCAAGATGATCATTCTGAGCAAGTTTGATGATGATCGGACCCAAACTGGGGTCTCTAGTGTGTACACAAGGTTTTTCAGCAATCTGACCTAGTGACCTACTTACTGGCCAGATATGACCCATATTCAAAATTAACTGTGATATTGTCAAATGATCATTTTTAGCAAGTTTGATGATGATCAGACCAAAACTGTGGCCTCTAATGTGTTCAGAGGGTTTTTCTATGATTTTATCTACTGACCTACTTTTTGGACCGACATGACCAATATTTGAACATGACTCAGATATTGTCAAGATGATCATTCTGGGCATGTTTGATGATGATCGGACCTAATCTGTGGCCTCTAGTGTGTTCACAATGTTTTTCTATGATTTGACCTACTGACCTACTTCTTGACCTGAAATGACCCATATTCAAACTTGACCGAGATATTGTCAAGACTATCATTCCGAGCAAGTTTGATGATGATTGGACCAAAAATGTGGCCTCTAGTGTGTTCACAAGGTTTTTCTCTTATTTGACCTGCTGACCTACTTTTTGACCTGCCATGACCCATATTCGAACGTGACCAAGATATTATCAAGATGATCATTCTGAGCAGGTTTGATGATGATTGGACCAAAACTGTGGCCTCTAGTGTGTTCACAAGGTTTTTCTATGATTTGACCTACTTTTTTTAACCGACATGACTCATATTCCAACGTGACAAAGATATTATCAAGATGATCATTCTGAGCAAGTTTGACGATGATTGGACATAAATTGTGGCCTCTAGTGTGTTCAGAAGGTTTTTCTATGATTTGACCTAATGACCTACTTTTTGACCTGACAACACCTATATTCGAACTTGACTGAGATATTGTCAAGATGATCATTCTGAGCTAGTTTGATAATGATCAGACCAAAACTGTGGCCTCTAGTGGTTTCACAAGGGTTTTTTCCTGATTTGACCTACTGACTACTTTTTGACCCAACATGACGCATATTCGATCTTGACCGGGATATTTTGTGGTGGTACAAAATGTGTGCAAGTTTAGTTAAAATCAAATCATAAATGAAAAAGCTATCATGCAGACAAGACCAAAATAGACAATTTTTGCCCTTTCAGGGGCGGTAACTCCGTAACACATAATGGGATATGGCTGGTTCAAGAAAGGAACCCAGATCTCATGGTGGTACAAGTTGTGTGCAAGTCTGGTTAAAATCAAATCATAAATAAAGATGCTATCGTGCGGACAAGACCAAAATAGGCAATTTTTGCCCTTTCAGGGGCCGTAACTCCGTAGCACATGATGGGATATGGCTGATTCAAGAAAGGAACCCAGATCTCATGGTGGTACAAGTTGTGTGCAAGTCTGGTTAAAATCAAATCATAAATGAAAATGCTATCGTGCGGACAAGACCAAAATAGGCAATTTTTGCCCTTTCAGGGGCCGTAACTCAGTAACACATGACGGGATATGGCTTGTTCAAGAAAGGAACCTAGATCTCATGGGGGTACAAGTTGTGTGCAAGTCTGGTTAAAATCAAATCATAAATGAAGATGCTATCCTGCGGACAAGACCAAAATAGGCAATTTTTGCCCTTTCAGGGGCCGTAACTCCGTAGCACATGATGGGATATGGCTGGTTCAAGAAAGGAACCCAGATCTCATGGTGGTACAAGTTGTGTGCAAGTCTGGTTAAAATCAAATCATGGGCAATTTTTGCCCTTTCAGGGGCCATAACTCAGTAACACATGATGGGATATGGCTGGTTCAAGAAAGGAACCTAGATCTCATGGGGGTACAAGTTGTGTGCAAGTCTGGTTAAAATCAAATCATAAATGAAGATGCTATCGTGCGGACAAGAAATTGTTTACGGACGCACGGACGACGGACAAAATGTGATCACAAAAGCTCACCTTGTCACTACGTGACAGGTGAGCTAAAAATTCATGAAAATTGAACCAAAATTGACAAAGTTACAGCTGATTTAAATTCCCAACTATAAATATAAGCGAGCTGTTTTTCCAAACCCAGCGGCCCCTGGACTCTGATTCTGAAGGGTAGGAAAATCCCTGCAATAGGGCTTATATGCATTGATGGTCAGACTCTCGCCACTATGCCTGGGCAGGTTTAAACCTTCTAAGCGGTTTACTACTATTCATGTGCGCCCAGTTTCAGCTCTGCATGGAAGCATCATGCAGCCAAATCTATTTCAAAAAGCACCAATGGGCTGGGGCACATATTTCCATGTATACATGTATAAAGTGGGGGTTTACAAAGATGCTCATTACATAGAATATCAACAAGATGCATAATGTTGTCATCCCTAGATGCTTATCGTTAAAAAAGCTCTTATAGTTCTAAAGAAATTGACTTGAGTGTGTGTTTTTGAGTTTTACGTCCCACCAACAGCTAAGGTCATACGGAGACAGGACCTCGGTTTAAAGACTCATCCGAAAGTCTCAGAAATTGACTTGAACATTAGGGTAAAAGCCAGGGTAGTCACAATTAAGGCTGACACGAATAATCGTATAATCGATTAATTGATCGATAAATTCCACAAAAATGATTATCATTTCTGATTTGCTTTTAATCGATTACTTGATAGGTACAACTTACTACCCAAAGTTATGCCTAAAATAGCTGGATGAATGGCAAACAGTGCAGACCCTGATGAGACACCGCATTCTGCGGCATCTCATCGTGGTCTACACCATTTGCTCAGGTCTGTCTGTTCAAATATACATATGGCAAAGTACAACGTATGGTAAGAGTCATTCTCTGAAAGCAAGCCAAACTGGTAAAATTATGGCAAAACCCTTAGCGATTACTAATCTATTATCGATCGCAATGACAGGACTGATAATCGATTAGCTTTTCATCTCTGATTAGCCAGCTCTAACTGTAACAGTAATTTTACTACCACAGTTTATGCTTTTGATCCCAACAGCAATGTTATAAGGAGGATATGGTGTATTCCATCAAGAATCCAAAGTAAACTTTTGAAGCAAAAAAAAAAAAACAACAAGGAACAAAATTAAGATAAAATGCCGCTATTCAGACCACCTAAAAGCTTATTGAGAAGGTTTCAGTTATTCTTTTTTGGTACTGTCTCTTATTAAGAATCCTTTTGGCCAACTTATTTTGTGGGACTTTTACCCGACATTGAGATGAAATAACATCTTAATCCCTGCCACCCAATCAACCCAATAGGGCTTATATGCATCGA
Organism: Lucinisca nassula; assembly: GCA_963580285.1. Taxonomy (NCBI): domain Eukaryota; kingdom Metazoa; phylum Mollusca; class Bivalvia; order Lucinida; family Lucinidae; genus Lucinisca; species Lucinisca nassula. Next base: position 114,083,360 of record OY757013.1, on the reverse strand, counting down.
TGGTCCGACTCTCGCCACTATGCCTGGGCAGGTTTAAACCTTCTAAGCGGTTTACCACTACTCATGTACGCTCAGTTTCAGCTCTGCATGGAAGCATCATGCAGCCCAATCTATTTCAAAAAGCACCTATGGGCTGGGGCAGATATTTTCATGTATACATGTATAAAGTGGGGGTTTACAAAGATGCTCATTACATAGAACATCAACAAGATGCATAATGTTGTCATCCCTAGACGCTTATCGTTAAACAAGAGGGCCCAGAGGGCCCTGGTTCGCTCACCTGATCCAAAGCATAACAAGTGGGCCTGGGCAGGGTCAATTTTGGCCCCAGGGCTAAAATTTGAACAATCTTAGTAGAGGTCCACAAGACGAAGCTTCATATCGAATATGAAAGACCTGGGCTTTCTGGTTTCAGAGAAGATGATTTTAAAGGTTTACCCTGCATATAGAAGTCTATGTAAAACAAGATTTTCCCTATATAAGTCTATGTTAAACCAAAGGGCCCCTGAGCAGGGGCATTTTTGGCCCCAGGGCTATAATTTGAACAATCTTGGTAGAGGTCCACTAGCTGAAGCTTCATAACAAATATCAAAGACCTAAGCCTTGTGTTTCAGAGAAGATGATTTTTAAAGATTTTCCCTATATACGTCTATGTAAAACCAAAGGGCCACATGGTGGGGGCATTTTTGGTCTCAGGGCTATAATTTGAAAATCTTTATAGAGGTCCACTAGCTGAAGCTTCATACCAAATATCGAAGACCTAAGCCTTGAAGTTTCAGAGAAGAAGATTTTTTAAGATTTTCCCTATATATAAGTCTATGTAAAATCAAAGGGCCCCAGAGCGAGGGCATTTTTGGCCCCAGGGCTATAATTGGAACAATCTTGGTAGAGGTCCACAAGATGAAGCTTCATACCAAATATCAAAGACCTGGGCCTTGCAGTTTCAGAGAAGAAGATTTTTCAAGATTTTCCCTATATAAGCCTATGTGAAACAAAAGGGCCCTGGTGTGGGGGCATTTTTGGTCCTGAACAATCTTGGTAGGGGTCCATTAGATGAAGCTTCATACCAAATATCAAAGACCTTGGCGTTGCAGTTTCAGAGAAGAAGATTTTTCAAGATTTTCCCTATATAAGCCCATGTAAAACCAAAGGGCCCCGGGGCGGGGGCATTTTTAGCTTCAGCACTATAATTTGAACAATCTTGGTAGGGGTCCAATAAATAAAGCTTCATACCAAATATCAAAGACCTGGGCCTTGCAGTTTCAGAGAAGAAGATTTTTAAAGATTTTCCCTATATAAGCCAATGTAAAACCAAAGGGCCCCCGTGCAGGGGCATTTTTGGCCCTAGCACTATAATTTGAACAATCTTGGTAGGGGTCCAACAGATGAAGCTTCATACCAAATATCAAAGACCTGGGCCTTGCAGTTTCAGAGGAGAAGATTTTTCAAGATTTTCCCTATATAAGCCCATGTAAAACCAAAGGGCCCCCGTGCGGGGGCATTTTTAGCTCCAGCACTATAATTTGAACAATCTTGGTAGGTGTCCACTAGATGAAGCTTCATACCAAATATCAAAGATCTCGGCCTTGCGGTTTCAGAGAAGAAGATTTTTAAAGATTTTCCCTATATAAGCCCATGTAAAACCAAAGGGCCCCCGTGCGGGGGCATTTTTGGCCCCAGCACTATAATTTGAACAATCTTGGTAGGGGTCCACTAGATGAAGCTTCAAACCAAATATCAAAGACCTGGGCCTTGCGGTTTCAGAGAAGAAGATTTTTAAGTTTTCGGTGAAAAAAATCTATTTTTGGCTACTGTGACCTATATGTGCAACGGACAAAAACCATTTGAACAACTTTGAAAGGGGACCACCTAAGGATCATTCCTGTGAAGTTTGGTCAAAATCCGATCAGCGGTTTAGGAGGAGATGTCGTTTGAAGAAAAGTTTACGGACGGACGCACGCACGCACGGACGCACGACGGACGACGGACAAAAAGTGATCCCAAAAGCTCACCTTGTCACTACGTGACAGGTGAGCTAAAAAGCACTTATAGTTCTTAAGAAATTGACTTGAACATTAGGGTAAAAGCCAGGGTAGTCACAATACACATAGCTCTCAGTGAGTGCATAATCAAATGTAGGTAAATGCCAAGTATAGAGTTCCCATCCCTAGATGCAAGTTTGAACAAGGAATCATTAATGAACCTCATATAGTTCTTGAGAAATGGACTTAACATTGTATTGTGGAAAAGGTTAGGGTTGTCACAAACGTTCACAAAGTCAGTGAACCATAAAATGTAAGCCAAGGTAAAATATGGATGCTTGCATTAAAGTTGACATCCTTAGACGCAAGTTTGTACCAAGTATCATTAATGAAGCTCTTATAATTCTTGATTTTGTTTGTTTGATTTGAGGTTTAACGTCCCCGTCAACACTGTATAGGTCATTTTGGAGAAGTTGCTGTCAATTTTGAGGGACTTTTACCCAACATTGAGATGAAATGACATCTCAAGCCCTGTCGCCCAATGAAACCAATAGGGTTTATAAGCATGGACGGTCAGACTCGCACCGCTTTACCTGGACAGGCTTAGGTCCTCTAAGCGGTTTACCAGTACTCTTGTGCCGTCGGATTTCAGCTCTGCGCAGAAGCATCGTGCAGCCCATCTATTTCTTCAAGCCCTGATGGGCGGGGACCAATTATAATTCTTGAGAAATGGTCTCAACAATATGATGAAAATAAGGGTTTTCACAAATGCTGACAGACTGACATATGGATGAACAGATGGATGGAACACCAGACTCCTATATTGTACCATGCTTAAAGTAGGCCTGCCAAAAATGACCACAAAAGGTCATTTTTCTATATAACCTATATATTTTCAATTAGGTGTTACAAATTGCGAAGATATACGTAATATAGAATCCTAATAGTAATATAAAGTCATGATCCTAAGTATTGGGACAGATAGGCCTAAGCAAACAGTGCAGACCCAGATCAGACTGCTCCTTTAGGAGCAGTCTGATCAGGGTCTACACTGTTTGCTATTCCGTCTACACTTTTTGGACTCCTTGTTGGATCATGAACCAAAGGGGGTCTTTCAAGGTATAGGAAATTTGCATTGGTTTCTGCCCACGCTTGGATTTTGATGAAATTATGCACAATAATTGCCTTGGGTATAACCATTATAATTACGATGCATTCACTTTTAAATTTGATTTCCGTACTAAATTTATTACATATTTATGAAGTCTCTATCACAACAGAGAGTACTCTCATATAAACTTGTCTACAGTATTCAGAGTTTCATATATCTAATGCTGCTATGTTTTATGAATTAAAGCCATAATTGGTGAGTTAGTTGATACTATGAATGACCTCATATGTCTAGTAATAGTGGCTGGGCATTCAGTTTTCTTTGATGGTGTCCCCATATTTCAGCTCCTATTTTTGTATTCATTAAAATTTTATATGCATTTTTACCATGTTCCAATTTTTTGTCAAGACACCATTTTAGCATAGAAACTACCCACATATCTTAGGAACATGTTGATAAATTTTGATGGAAATTGAGGACCGGTAACATTGTGTTTTAACAGACTGAATACTGATAGTCCTGATTCAGCAAAATGTGAAATTATATGATTATCATGTTTTGGTCATGCTGTTTAATAATACTCTATTATTGCTTTCAATTTGGATGGCTATAGTAAAGTATGGGTTGTGTAAGTAGTGCATGGCATAATTATAAGTATTATTTCAAAACATCCATTTCAGTAAATTTGCCCCCTATGGAACAAACTATTTAGTCTACAGAACTATACCGCAAAGGTTTTGATGACAAACGTCATCAAATGCACCCATGTAATCATGTGCACAGTTTTCTTTCTGTCTTTCTTGTCCAATTTGGTAATGGTGCTAAGGTGATGTTAAGATTTAACATTCAAATTAACAACATACCAGTCACTTTAGATGTTGCTTCAGATTTTGTGAGATTTGTTATCCGACTCGAGATAAATGACTCTCAAGTCAAACTGTTGTTTGTTTATTTAACCCTAACTGTCCATTTAAAAAGAAAGGTTTACTCTAGGGAAAATCAATAACACTTGAGACTACTTTTCCTGGACATTAAGTTTTCAGAATTTGTATCTGCATAGGCACTAGCCAATCTATCTTTTTTGTATAGCCCCTATAAACGAAATCAAACGGCTTCCTGAAGCTGTATTCCAAAGCCATTTGAATTTGCTTTTAGAATTCACATTGTCGTACATTTGTCAGTGTTCCAAAACTTATGTGATCATGATTGTGTTGTCTATATATCTGTATAGGTCTTTCACTTCATTTACCTATCTCAGCAGTTGTTGCAGTAATTACAAAGCACATTATGTAAGATATCAAGAAGCATTTAAACTGTTGATAATAATTATTCAATCTGTGAGTAGTAATCGCATTACTAATATGATTTTAAATTATTTCAGTAAATACATTGTGATGCTTTTTTCTGTCCAAACACTACAATGCTCTTTCTAAGCTGAGAGATACATTGCACAGAAATGTACTGGTAAATATTAATGAACAAAAAGCAAGCAAGAACAGTGCTTAAACAAGAGGGCCATGATGGCCCTGGATCACTCACCTGATCCATAGTGTAACAAGTGGGCCCCAGAGAGGGCCATTATTGGCCCCAGGGCTTTAATGTGCATAATGTTGAGGGAGGTCTTGAAGGTGAAGCTTCATAACAAACATCAACAAAGGCTATAATTTGAACAATCTTGGCAAAGGTCCACTAGATGTAGCTACACATCAAATATCAAAGACCTGGGCCTTGCGGTTGCAGAGAAGAAGATTTTTTTAAAGATATTCCCTACATAAGCCTATGCAAAACCAAATGGCCCCGGGGCTATATAAATCTATGTAAAACCAAAGGGACCCGGGGAGGGGGCATTTGTGGCCCCAGGGCTATAATTTGAACAATCTTGGTAGAGGTCCACTAGATAAAGCTCCTTACTAAATATCAAAGGCCTTGGCCTTGCAGTTTCAGAGAAGATTTTTAAAGATTTCCCTATATAAGTCTATGTAAAACCAAAGGGCCCCGGAGCGGGGACATTTTTGGTATCAGACCTATAATTTGAATAATCTTGACAGAGGTCCACTAGATGCAGCTTCATACCAAATATCAAAGACCCAGGCCTTGTGGTTTCTGAGAAGAAGATTTTTAAAGATTTTCCCTATATTAGTCTATGTAAAACCATAGGGCCCCAGAGCGGGGGCATTTTTGGCCCCAGGGCTATAATTTGAACAATCTTGGTAGAGGTCCATTAGATGAAGCTTCATACCAAGTATCAAAGTCCTGGGCCTTGTGGTTTCAGAGAAGAAGATTTTTAAAGATTATCCCTATATAAGCCTATGTAAAACCAAATGGTCCCAGGCGGGGTCACTTTTGGCCCCAGCACTATAATTGGAATCATTTTGGTAGGGGTCCTTTAGAAGAAGCTTCATACCAAATATAAAAGACCTAGGCCTTGTGGTTTCAGAGAAGAAGATTTTTAAAGATTTTCCCTATATAAGTCTATGTAAAACCAAAGGGCCCCGGGGTGGGGGCATTTTTGGCCTAAGGGCTATAATTTGACATTCTTGGTAGAGGTCCATTAGATGAAGCTTCATTCTAAATATCAAAGTCCTGGGCCTTGCAGTTTCAGAGAAGAAGATTTTTAAAGATTTTCCCTATATAAGCCTATGTAAAACCAAAGGGCCCCGGGGCGGAGGCATTTTTTGCCCCAGCACTATAATTTGAACAATCTTGGTAGGGGTCCACTAGATGAAGCTTCATACCAAATATCAAAGTCCTGGGCCTTGTGGTTTCAGAGAAGAAGATTTTTAAAGATTTTCCCTATATAAGCCTATGTAAAACAAAGGGACCCGGGGCGGGGGCATTTTTGGCCCCAGCACTATAATTTGAACAATCTTGGTAGGGGTCCACTAGATGAAGCTTCATACCAAATATCAAAGACCTGGGCCTTGTGGTTTCAGAGAAGAAGATTTTTAAAGATTATCCCTATATAAGCCTATGTAAAACCAAAGGGCCCCGGGGCGGGGGCATTTTTTGTCCTAGCACTATAATTTGAACAATCTTGGTAGGGGTCCACTAGATGAAGCTTCATACCAAATATCAAAGACCTGGGCCTTGTGGTTTCAGAGAAGAAGATTTTTAAAGATTTTCCCTATATAAGCCTATGTAAAACCAAAGGGCCCCAGGGCCGGGGCATTTTTGGCCCCAGCACTATATTTGAACAATCTTGGTAGGGGTCCACTAGATGAAGCTTCATACCAAATATCAAAGACCTGGGCCTTGTGGTTTCAGAGAAGAAGATTTTTTAAGTTTTTGGTGAAAAAAATCTATTTTTGGGTCCTGTGACCTAGATGTGCAACGGACCGGAACCATTTGACCAACTTTGAAAGGGGACCACCTAAGGATCATTCCTGTGAAGTTTGGTCGAAATCCGATCAGTGGTTTAGGAGGAGATGTCGTTTGATGCATATTTATGCATGTGTACTATAAGGAAGGAAACTGTTTCTCTCCCTGTCTAATAGCAAAATTTCTCTAGATCATGGAAAAGCTTTGTTTACACCAAATATTCTGCGCCTCATCCATCAATTATATCTTTTGCAACAGAAACTCAATATCAGTGACATTTCGATTTTTGGAAATACTAACCAATAATTACTGTAACTATTTTGTTAGGATAATAATCCAGCGTTCATAAAGACAGAGTATAAGGCTTAATCTGGCCATGGATTTATCAACAGAACTATTTTTACTAGTAACAACAAACCACTGACCATTGCGTCCTTGCATACCAGCTTGGTATGGAAATGAAAATAATGGATCTCCTTGCCTTACACCTATTTGAGAGCATGACTTATGCAAAGTCATTAAATAAAATTGCACATGTTCACAATAATTTTGCTGCTAATAAAAAGCAATACATGTTGTTAAGCCTAATTTGTTGATTAGAATACCTTTTGATTTAGTGTTTTACAATCTACTATTTTGGATAGATCATAGTGTATAAATGAAAGGAAAATATCAGAAATTCATGATATTTTAATAGTTTCTAAGCTAGATCAGCTCAATATGTATTCATTTTGATTTGTATAATCTCATTTTATTACGTAAGTGTTACGAATTGCCTTTTTGTAAGGTTCTTGGATGATTTCAATAAAATAGTAAATTTTGCAGAAACGACTTACATCTATTAAATGCGTAAAACTACAGTGTTACCGTTTTCGGACTTTCATGAAATTTGGCCTAGCTAAAGAAGATACATATGACAAGTTTTCCTAGCAAAATGAAATCTTGATAAAGATAATTTATCTTAGGGATTGAATTTTGATAATTTGTTAAAATTTTAATTAAAAAATGAGATTTTTGATAATTATTTTATCAGAAAATGTAAACTTTAATTAATTCAAAAGGTTTTTTAGTATCAAAGGAATGGCAATGGAGTTCTGCATTCAATCCAGTTCACAGATCTTGAAACTAAATAAAACCTAAGATTTAAGACGCACTTATTTAGAGACAGATACCAGCTAAGGGAAGGAGTCAGTTGGAGTGGCCTCCTGAGTCCTACTTTGATTTATATCATTTATTAAATACATTTTTATAGGTTGTATATGCTGAGTTATTAATATACAAAGTTTAAAGAAAGAAACATGCATGGGCACAGATGAAAGACCCCCTTTGTAAAAAGTTACAGCAAGTCCTCAAGGTGTCCGAATTTTTATGGTAATATTAACAAATAGGCCTAAGTAAACAGTGCAGTACCAGATCAGACTGCTGACCAGGGTCTACACTGTCTGCCAATCTGTCTACACTTTTTGGACTCCTTGCTGGAACATGAAACAAATTTGTAAAAGGTTACAGCAAGTCCTCAAGGTGTCCGAATTTTTAGGATTTTTACGGTAATGTTAAAAGAAACAGAGATAAAATTATGATTGATCATGGAAAACCATGGTAGATTACGCACTCATTTGCCTCCAAGTATCGAGTAAAATAATCAACCTCTTTACTTCTCCTTTTCTGAACCTATGTATGTACTTACAATCGCAGTTCCTAATCTCATCCAGGAGTGCACTTCTACCAGTTTCCTTGACTGGCGGGGGTGGCTCAATCTCTCGCGTTGTCGTAGACGTTCCCGTACTCGACGTACTGTAGTCGGAGTTCACCGAAACATTGTCAGGCTGCTGAAGTCGGTTTTGGTTCAAAGGTAACACTGCTGGTGGGAGAGGGGGTGGGGGAGGAGGAGGTGGAGCTGGGATATTTGTCTGTGTCTGTTGAAGAATTGGCGGCGGTGAGGGTGGGGGCATTTCGGGGCTGAGAGATGGGGGTGGGGGAGGCGGAGGAGGAAGATCCTGATCTTCTGTATTTTGTCTGATGGGAGAGCCCCCTGGAGACCCACGTGAATCAAATCTTTGAAGCTGACCCCGCATCATTCCTGGCAACTGTTGTTGCTGTGGAGAATTTTGGGTATGACCATCAAGTATTGGGGGAGGTGGAGGTGGAGGCAAACTCTCCCGTTGAGGTGAAGGCGAAAGGCTGGCCCTGTCCTGTCTGTTGAAGTTCTCTGGCTCATACCCTAATGGAGGGGGAGGAGGTGGGGCCATTGACGGCCTATTTCCGATCATGCTACTGCTTGCATTTCTATTCACTCTGCGTTCTTTTGGTGACATATGCCTTTGATTGACTATATTTGACTGTCTCTGTGAGTCTCTATTGTTTATTTGTTTGTTGTTCACCTCTGTATGATTTGGCTGTGGTTCTTCAATGTACTGGGAATTTGGTTGCGTATATGGCCCGTTCATTTGCCTATTTCCCCTAGTGTCTATATGATTCACAGTCTGTTCTTGAACATTAGTCCTAGCATCATTCTGAACCACATGTTGATGTTCCGGCGGTTTCATTCCCGGGACATTATGTTGCACCATTCCTGCCGGCACTGGTTTACCAGTACCGCCTGCCGGTGAAGGCCGGGGTACCTGATAATGGCTACTCAACTCCTCGCCCTGCGCATAATCCCTGTATTTCTCTTTCTTTCCAACAACGTTTCTTATTGGTTTTAGCTTCTTTTCTTGGTTTGGCTTCTGTAAAAAGTAATGTATGATGTTAACTCAAGACAGCCCCAATCTTTTTAACAGAGTAGATCCTGATCAGATGGCTTCTGAAGAAGCCATCTGATCAGGATCCACACTGTTTGCAAACAGTGTTGACCAGATCAGATGGCTTCTTCAAGATGGCTTCTGAAGCCATCTGATGAGGATCTACAGTTTGTCATGCAGTTTGTGAATTGAAAGAATACATTATTATACCAAGTTATCTAATTGGATGAGCGTCAGCAGTAGGTGTGGTCTAATTTATTCAGCAGGATAATGGTTAACCCTTTTTCAACTGAAAAGAACCGTCTTCCATTTAACAAGAGGACCATGATGGTCCTATATCGCTCACCTGAGCTATGAGCTAAGAGTTTTGCACGTGCCCCAGTGACCTATTTGAGACAAGACTTTAAAGGTTTTTCCCTAATATGTCTATGTAAAGCGAGAGGGCCATTTTTGGTCCCAGGGCTATAATTTGAACAATCTTGATAGAGGTCAACTAGATGAAGCTTCATACTAAATATCAAAGACCTGTGCCTTCTGGTTTCAGACAAGAAGATTTTTAAAGATTTCCCTATCATAAGCCTGCATAAAACCAGTGGGCCCTGGCACGGGGGCATTTTGGCCCTAGGGCTATAATTTGAACAATCTTTGTAGGGGTCAACTAGATGAAGCTTCATATCAAATATCAAAGACCTGGGCCTTCTGGTTTCAGACAAGAAGATTTTTAAAGGTTTTAGATCCCTATATAAGTCTATCTAAAACCAGTGGGCCCCCGTGTGAGGCCATATTTGGCCCCACATCTATAATTTGAACAATCTTCATAGCGGTTCTATAGATGAAGCTTCATACCAAATATCAAAGGCGTGGGCCTTCTGGTGTCAGACAAGTAGATTATCAAAGGATTTCCCTATGTAAGCCAATATGAAACCAGTGGGCCCCGGTGCGGGGGGCATTTTTAGCCCCAGGGCTATAATTTGAACAATCTTGGTAGAGATCAACTAGATGAAGCTTCATACTAAATATCAAAGACCTGGGCCTTCTGGTTTCAGACAAGAAGGTTTTTAAAGGTTTTCCCAAAATATAAGCCTGCATAAAACCAGTGCAAACCGGCGCGGGGCATTTTTGGCCCCCGGGCTATAATTTGAACAACCTTGGTAGAGGTCCTCTAGATGAAGCTTCATACCAAATATCAAAGACCTGGGTCTTCTGGTTTCAGATAAGAAGATTTAAAGGTTTTCCATATATAAGCCTATGTCAAACCAGCGGGCCCCTGTGTGGGGCCATTTTTGGCCCCAGGGCTATAATATATAATAAAAAATCATCGTAGCAGTCCACTAGATGAAGCTTCATACCAAATATCAAAGACCTGGGCCTCCTTGTTTCAGACGAGAAGATTTTCAAAGGATTTCCCTATATAAGCCTATGTAAAACCAGTGGGCCCCGGCGTGGGGGCATTTTTAGCCCCAGGGCTATAATTTGAACAATCTTGGCAGAGGTCCACTAGATAAAGCTTCATACCAAATATCAAAGACCTGGGCCTTCTGGTTTCAGAGTAGAAGATTTTTAAAGGTTTTCCCTATATAAGCCTATGTAAAATCAGTGGGCCCCAGGGTTGGGCCATTTTTGGCCTCAGGGCAATAATATGAACAATCTTGGTAGAGGTCCACTAGATGAAGCTTCATACCAAATATCAAAGACTTGGGCCTTCTGGTTTCAGTCAAGAACATTTCAAAACGTTTTCCCTATATAAGCCTATACAGGGTGTCCACAATTTGAGTAAAGCAAAATTCCCTGACTTTTCCCTGACTAAAATCAAATTTCCCTGACCAACATTTTTGACATTTTGCACATTAAGTTCTAACATCTGTTGGCCTCCTCCTCCCCTACAGCCAACCCTTTCCTCCTTTTACAATACCAGCTGTAATTGTCTTTCTCTTTAAATATGTTTTTGTTTGCTTTGTTGTTTTTTATGTTTGAATTTTCCCTTGAATTTCTTTTTTTCTAAACACATTCATGTACATGTATTTACATAAGTCATTTGTATTGTTGGATGAAATCCTTGAAACAAGAGGCTCAATGAGCCTAACCGCTCACCTGAGGAACATTTTAGAAAGCTGTTTGTCTCAGCAGGAGATTTTTTGAAGTTCTTCCAATTATAAATCAGTGGGAGATAATGAGCCAAGGGTAGTAGCCAATTTGGACGCCATAGGGCTGGCAGGATTTATGCTGATGGCCAATTGATGTTGCAACATTACTAAATATCTCATCTCAGGGCCTTATAGATTCAGAAGAAGATTTCTCAATTTTTCATACTATTAGTCTACAGGAGCTAATGAGCGAGTGTGCTTTAGTTTTATGTTCCACCAACAGCTAAGGTGATACCGAGACAGGACCTCAGTTTAAAGACTCATCTAAAAGTCTGGAGAAGCCCTGGATCTATCCTGCGATCCTTTGTTTATCAGACGGGTTGCATAACCATTACACCACAGAGGCCTCTATAGGAGCTAATGGGGCCCATGGTATAGTCAATTTGGACCGTAGGGGCATGGTTGGTAGGATTACATTCTTAATATCTAAGCTCTAGGTCTTATGGTTTCAGAGAAGAAGATTTTTAAAGTTTTTTGGGTTTTTTTATTATTATTATAAGTCAAGTGGGAGCTAATAAGCCCTGGGGGAGTAGCCAACTTGGCACCCAGGGGCATGATTGGTGGGATTTATATAGATGAACACTTGGCATTGTTACATATGAAATATCCAAGCTCAGAGCCTTATGGTTTCAGAGAAGAATTTTTGAAGTTTTTTTTCCATTACATGTCCATGGGAGCTAATGAACTCTGGAGCATGGCTATTAGCACTTGACATTGCTACATACTAAATATCTAAGATCTGGGTCTTATGATCTCAAAGTGTTTTCCATTTTTAATTTATGGGAGCTAATGAGCCCCGGGGCCAGGCCATTTTTTACCCTAGAGGCATGGTTTGCATGATTTATGTAGCTGACCAATTCATGTGGCTACAATGTAAATATCTAAGCTTTATGGTATCAGAGAAGAATTTTGTAAGCTTTTTCCTTTATAAATCTATGACAGCTAAGGAGCCCCGGGGCTTGGCCAATTTGGACCCCCAAGTGCATGACTGGCAGGATCAATGTAAGGGACCACCTGGCCTTGCTACATACTAAATACCTAAGCTCTGGGCCTTTGTGGTTTCAGAGTAGAAGATTTTTTTTATGTTTTTCCCATTGTAAGTCTATGGGAGATTTGGCCATGGCAACAAGAGTTTCCATCTGATCTGCCCCAAAACATTCTGCCTCTTTTCACCCTACCTGATAAAGCTTCACATGAAATTTAATCATGATTGGACAACTGGCTTTAAAGATATACTTATTTGAAATTGGGAGCTTAGGAGCCCCGGGGCCTGGCCAATTTGGACCCCAGGGGCATGATTGGCAGGATTTATGTAAGGGACCACTTGGCTTTACTACATACTAAATATCTAAGCTTTGGGCCTTAAAGTTTTTCCATTGTAAGTCTGTGGGAGCTTATGGCCAATTCTGATCTCAGGGGCATGATTGGTACAAATGGTGGGATTCAGGTAGGTGACCATTTTACGTTGTTACATAGTAAAGATCTATGGTTTTGGAGAAGAAGCTTTTTGAAGCTTTTTATCCATTATAAGTCTATGGAAGCTAAGGAGCCCTGGGGCGTGGCCAATTTGGATCCCAGGGGGGATGATTGGCAGGATTTATGTAGGGGACCACTTGACATTGTTACTTACTAAATATCTAAGCTCTGGGCTTTGTGGATTCAGAGAAGACCATTTTTAAAGTTTGTTCCAGTGTAAGTATTTGGGAGATTATGAGCCCCGGGGCGTGGCCAATTCTGACCCCAGGGGCATGATTTGCAGGATTTATGTAGGTGACCATTTTCATTGCTACTTACTAAATATCTTAGCTATGGGCTTTATGGTTTTGGAGAAGAAGATTTTTGAAACTTTTTTTCCATTGTAAGTCTATGGAAGCTAAGGAGCCCCGGGGCAAGGCCAATTTGGACTCCAGGGGCAAGATTGGCAGGATTTATGTAGAGGACCACTTGACGTTGCTACATATTAAATATCTAAGCTCTCAGCCTTGTGGTTTCAGAGAAGATTATTTTTTAAGTTTTTCCCATTGTTAGTCTATGGGAGCTTTATGTTGCCATTACAACAAGACTTTCCATCTGATCTGCCCCAAAACAGTATGCATCTTTTCCCCCTACCTGATAATGCTTCATATGCAATTTAATCATGATTGGCCTATTTGCTTTAAAGATATACTTATTTGAAAATGTGAATGGACGCCGGGGCATTGGCATACTATTACCTCACACGAGCCTTCGGCTCAGGTGAGCTAATGAAATGCATGTCCAAATACAAAGAGATCTGTTGGCCTCCTCCTCCCCTATAGCCAACCCTTACCACCCTTTAGTTTCTTCTCAAAGAATAATCTACCAAATGCAATACTTAAGAAGAGGACAAGACATTATTGTTATTATAATTATTATTATTATAATTATTATTATCAAGGTAAAAGCCAAACATGAAGAAACTGCCTTAACCTTTATTTTTGATGTTTATTTATCATTCATGGACATTTTTTTTTTCAAAATTCCCTGACTTTTCCCTGACTTTTGCTAAAATTTCAAAATTCCCTGACCAATTTCAAAATTCCCTGACAATTCCCTGACCTTGAAAAAATATTTTTTTCCCTGACTTTTTCCCTGACCGTGGACACCCTGCTATATAAAACCGTGACCTACTTTTTGACCCAACATGACCCATATTTCAACTTGACTGAGATATTGTCAAGATGATCAATCTGGGCAAGTTTGATGATGATTGGACCAAAACTGTGGCCTCTAGTGTGTTCACAAGCTTTTTCTATGATTTGACCTATGGACCTACTTTTGGACCCGACATGACCCGTATTTAAACTTGACCCGGATACTGTCAATATGATCATTCTGGGCAAGTTTGATGATGATCGGACCTAAACTGTGGCCTCTAGTGTATTCCGAAGGTTTTTCTATGATTTGACCTACTGACCTACTTTTTGACCCGACATGACCCATATTCGAATTTGACTGAGATATTGTCAAGACTAGCATTCTGAGCAAGTTTGATGATGATCAGACCAAAACTGTGGCCTCTAGTGTGTTCACAAGGTTTTTCGCTGATTTGACCTACTGACCTACTTTTTGACCCTACATGACCCATATTCGAACTTGACTGAGAAATTGCCAAGATAATCATTCTGAGCAAGATTCATGATGATCAAACCAAAACTGTGGCCTCTAGTGTATTCACAAGGTTTTTCTTTGATTTGACCTACTGATCTACTTTGTGACCCGACATAACCCATATTCGAACTCGACCGAGATATTGTCAAAATGATCATTCTGGGCAAGTCTGATAACAATCGGACCAAAACTGTGGCCTCTGGTGTGTTCACAAGGTTTTTCTATGATTTGACCTACTGACCTACTTTTTGACCCGACATGACCCGTATTCAAACATGACCGAGATATTGTCAAGATGATCATTCTGGGCAGGTTTGATAATGATTGGACCAAAACTGCGGCCTCTAGTGTATACACAAGGTTTTTCTATGATTTGACCTACTGACCTACTTTTTGACCCGGCATGACTCTTAATCGAATGTGACCAAGATATTATCAAGATGATCATTCTGAGCAAGTTTGATGATGACTGCACATAAATTGTGGCCTCTAGTGTGTTCAGAAGGTTTTTCTATGATTTGACCTACTGACCTACTTTTTGACCCGACAACACCCATATTCGAACTTGACTGAGATATTGTCAAGATGATCATTCTGGGCAAGTTTTAATGATGATCGGACCAAAACTGTGGCCTCTCGTGACTTCACAAGGTTTTTTTTCTGATTTGACCTACTGACCTACTTTTTGACCCGACATGACCCATATTCGAATTTGACCGAGATTTTGTGATGGTACAAATTGTGTGCAAGTTTAGTTAAAATCAAATCATAAATGAAACATCTATCATGCAGACAAGACCAAAATAGGCAATTTTTGCCCTTTCAGGGGCCGTAACTCTGTAACGCATGATGGGATATGGCTGGTTCAAGAAAGGAACCCAGATCTCATGGAGGTACAAATTGTGTGCAAGTCTGGTTAAAATCAAATCATAATTGAAGATGCTATCGTGCGGACAAGACCAAAATAGGCAATTTTTGCCCTTTCAGGGACCGTAACTCCGTAACACATGATGGGATATGGCTGGTTCAAGAAAGGAACCAAGATCTCATGGTGGTACAAGTTGTGTGCAAGTCTGGTTAAAATCAAATCATAAATGAAGATGCTATCGTGCGGACAAGACCAAAATAGGCAATTTTTGCCCTTTCAGGGGCCGTAACTCCGTAACACATGATGGGATATGGCTGGTTCAAGAAAGGAACCAAGATCTCATGGTGGTACAAGTTGTATGCAAGTCTGGTTAAAATCAAATCATAAATGAAGATGCTATCGTGCAGACAAGACCAAAATAGGCAATTTTTGCCCTTTCAGGGGCCGTAACTCCGTAACACATGATGGGATATGGCTGGTTCAAGAAAGGAACCAAGATCTCATGGTGGTACAAGTTGTATGCAAGTCTGGTTAAAATCAAATCATAACTGAAGATGCTATCGTGTGGACAAGAAATTGTTTACGCACGGACGCACGCACGGACGAAAAGTGATCACAAAAGCTCACCTTGTCACTACGTGACAGGTGAGCTAAAAAGTAGGGATCCATTGCAAACTGTTTGAAAGAGTTATTTATAGAAATTCATTCAGTAATTGATTGAACTGTTTTGCAAATACTGAAGGGCCTGATCAGATGCCAGGTTTGCAGTTTTTTTTTTGTTTTTTTTTGGTTTGGGTTTTACGGCCCTTTCAAGATTATTTCACTCATATCGAGCCGATCGTTAATCAGAGGTGGGCGAAAACCGGAGTACCCGGAGAAAAACCACCTGACCTTCCGTTGCAGAACTTAGCGTCTCACACGTGGCCCGAGCGAGGCTCGAACCTACGGCGGTGAGAGACCTAATGTCTAAGAGTCAGCGCTCTTATCCACTAGGCCACGGAGGCCCGTTCAGGTTTGCAGTTAAACTGTGTGCCTGTTCATCTATTTTAGGGTTTCCTGTCTGAAATGGGTTTCACTTCTGTCTTCTGTCATAGATCACCGCCCCCTTGAAGCAATAGATGGGCTGCATGATGCTTCTACGCAGAGCTGAAACCAACCGCACACGAGTACTGGTAAACTGCTTAGAGGATCTAAGCCTGCCCAGGCAAAACGGTGCGAGTCGGACCATCCATGTATATAAATCTTATTGGTTTCATTGGGCGACAGTGCTTGAGAGGTCATTTCATCTCAATGTCGGGTAAAAGTCCCACAAAATTGGAAGTGACATCTCCAAAATGACCTATACAGTGTTGACGGGGATGTTAAACCTCAAATCAAACAAAATCTGTCATAGGTCATGAAATCAGGTGTGTCTAGGCTAAGTAAGGGATAATTCTCCTTATTTCTTGCACATCAGACAAGGAAATCCGCGATTTTACCCTGGGATAGAAATTTATGTTCTGACCCTGGTGTTCGGACACAAAATCGAATATAATCATGTGTTTGATAAATGCACTGGTTGATTACGACCTCGTACGCGCCGTCGTTAAGGTTGATGTCACAGTACGTGATGTGACGTCACTAAACATTCCTGCAGTGTCAACAAAATATGGCGGAGGTTGGTAACCAAAGTAACTGCAGCATTAAAAATCCGCACTAAGAAATGGAAGGTATGCAAGAAAAAGAATCCTATATGGGTGTGAGGGGTAGATAGAAAAATCCGTCCCTCGGGATCACTGTCCGGCATCACTCGGCAAGCCTCGTGATGCTGGACAGTGTCCCTTGGGACTGATTTTTCCATCCACCCCTCACACCCATATAAGATTCTTATATTCTCGTATGGTATGTTCTGGGTACTTGCTGGAATTGTCTTGTCAAAGCAAGTTCCCACAAACCATGTTTTCGCATTAGGATAACACATGCATCTGATATAGTGAATTTTTCAAAATACAAAAAAAAGGTAATTTTTCTGATGAAAATTTGTTACATTTTTCTTATTTATACTCCAAACATAGGTTTTGGGTGCTCATTAGAACTGCATCAATGAGGCAGTTCTAACGAGTACCCACAACCTATGTCTTGGAGCAGAAATAAGGAAAATAATGTTTACCCCCATAAACCCAGTTTTCTCTATATAAAGTGGGGTTTAGGGGGGTCTTTATTTCACAGACTTGTTTACGTGATGGACTAGAAATAAATCAATGCACTGAGAGTACTTGGGGGTTGATTGTTGTTGTTTATCTATAAAGCATTATATCTCTGCTTATTCTCACAATGTGCTTTAACCCTTTTTGTACCAAATGGAATCTTCCTCCTTATACATATATAGCAGGAGTTCATTTCAAAATTTAGGGGTGACAGGTTGTGTTTTCAACAAAATTTATTTTGAAAATGACTGAAATAGTGGAGGCCCTGACCAGATGCCGCGTTCTGCGACATCTGATCTGGGCCTGCACTGTTTGCCAGGGTACCGGTTTTGGGGTTTCCGGTACCAAATGGGTTAATAATTACACCTCTTATACATAACACACAGTACTAAACTCATGACTGTCTCTGAGTGTACGAGGGTAAGCTGAAAAGTTCTGAGCCTGACCAAGAAGCAGGTATCGAACAGCCATGAAATTTTGTATTCATTAAATCCAAACCTTTATTACTTGATTTGACTCAAATGAGTTCAAGTTTACCTGCAATAACGTAGAAATTCTAGACTTTGAAATTGATACTAGCATGTTTTTGAGAAAATAGACAAAATCTGGCATCGTGGTGTCATCAAGTACCTCCATAAAAAGGGGTTAGCTCCTAAGGACATTCATGCCGATATGGTTGCTACATTAGGGGATGACGCTCCTTCATATGCAACCGTGAAAAGGTGGGCAGCCAATTTTAAGATGGGCAAGGACAGCCTTGAAGATGATGACCGGTGTGGACGACCCACAACGGCAACAACTGAGGAAACCATCAGCCAAGTGCACAGGGCCGTGATGAATGACAGGCGTTTAACTGTGAATCAGTTAGCTAACACTGCTGGCATCTCCCGTGAACGAGTAGAGAACATTCTACACAGTGAATTAGGAATATCGAAGGTTTCCGCCAGATGGGTGCCACGGCTTTTGACGCCTGACCAAAAGTTGACCAGACTGAACCTGTCAAAAGCCAATTTGGCTATTTTTGAAGCAGACCAAGATGGTTTTCTTGACCGTTTTGTCACTCAGGATGAGTGTTGGGTTCATCACTTTGAGGCAGAGACCAAAAGACAATCCATGCAATGGAAGCACCCTGGCTCACCCCCTCCAAAGAAGGCAAAGGTCGTCTCCTCTGCAGGGAAGGTGATGGCATCAGTGTTCTGGGATGCCAAGGGTATAATATTAATAGATTACTTTCAAAAGGGCAGAACAATTAATGGGGAGTATTATGCAGATCTGCTAAAACAATTGCGAAAAGCAATTAAGGCTAAAAGACCCGGAAAAGTGACAAAAGGGGTCATGTTCCATCAGGACAATGCACCTGCTCATAAATTGGTTGTCGCAATGGCTGCTGTGCATGACTGTGGCTTCACACTTGTCGATCACCCTCCATATTCACCTGATCTAGCTCCATCAGATTATTTCCTGCTTCCAAACATGAAAAAGCACTTGGCTGGGCAGCATTATCGGTCAGACGCGGAGGTGATAGCTGCTGTGGAGGAGTTTTTCAGGGACCAAGATGAGACCTTCTATACCACTGGGATCCAAGGACTCCAGCATCGCTGGAGGAAGTGTGTGGACAGGAAGGGAGACTATGTTGAAAAATAAGGCACTTTCAGCATGGACAAACCATTGGATCTTGGTCAGGCTCAGAGTGTTAGGAAATAGTTCTGGTCTGAGATTTAAAATGGTTCGTTTAACCCTTAAATTCCTGTTCAATTACTTAAGCAAATAGTGTAAACCCTGATCTGGATCTACACTGTTGGCTAAGCCCAACCCATGATTCCAGTTCAGGTTCTATAAATAACCCTCTTACTAAACACCCCAACCTCACAGCAGCTATTTTCTATAAATAACCTTACCTGGATTTCCGGCAAGTCAGTGACAGTCACATGGACTTTAGCATTGAAGAGCTTTTATGATTAGTAACTTTGGGTTGATTGACAAACAAATGACTCAAAACATTATTATTACATGTACATTGTTCTTGTTACTCCTTGTAGAGTAGAAGCCTCCGTAGTGTAGTGGTTTCGCTACTTGCCTTGTAAACCAGGGATCACAGGATCGATCCTGGGGCTTCTCCAGACTTTCGGATGAGTCTTTTAACCGAGGTCCCATCTTCGTATGACCTTAGCTGTTGGTGGGGCGTAAAACTCAAATACTCACTCACTCACTCACTCCTTGTAGAGCTGCAATTTTACAAAGTGAACTTCTGTTAAGGTATTTACCGTAAGTATTCAGACACCTCGACCTGTTACCATACTTGTTGTAAAATTTGAACCAGTAGAATTTACTACCAAATGTTGTGTCTAAGAATAGCATAATGAATGGCAAACAGTGTAGACCTTGATGAGACGCCGCATTCTGCGGCGTCTCATCTGGGTCTACACCATTTGCTCAGGCCTGTCTGTGAATACATAAACCGGCCTCCAGGGTTCGCACTAGCGGTCGCCAAAGTCGCCAAATGCGAAAAGAAAATAAACCTGGCGCAAATCTGTGTCATTTGGCGAAAACTAGTGGCGAAAAAAAAACTATAAAAAAGAAAAAAGAAGTCCGATCCCGGTTATTGCCGACTTAATTATTAAGCCGTTTACTGAAACGCGTATTTTACACATTTTCTTCCACCTATTTAATAGACGACAGGACTGACAAATCCATTTCCCGGCTGACCGGGCAATTGCACTTTGACCTTATGACGCCCGGTCGGACAAGTGCAAAAAAAAATCGTCTATAACTGTCAGTCCTTAAATCCGGTAAAACTATACCAGTAAGTAAATCGCAATAATTGCTGCACTGTCAATTCAAAGACAAACCATTTGTGTATTTATTACGGTTCAAGTATGACACTATTGTTAATCCCTTTTAATTGCCACCCTGCTGTGCGTGTCGATAAGGTGTGAAAATATGGTCAAGTTATGTCAATCATAAAATTTAATCCACAATCAATGTGAAAATGATTTAATCGCTCCTCAGACAATTCGCTACATCTAACGGTAATAAAAATGGACTTTTCTACGATATCATGTATGGTTATGTTTTGGCGCCAAATAGCAGACGCTGAGCCGGAAAAGTCAAATGCTGTTGTTGGTTATTGACACGGAGCTTCTGGGGATAATTCGGAAGCTGTGCAAAGCACTGGTTTTCTATCCACCTCTATTTACAACCGTTTGGCTATCGAGAAAATATTTTCTACCCTGTTCCTGACGTTTTTTTAATGAAATAGATACACACAATGACATTAAATACGTGTTGGGGTGCTGTTGTCGGATAACGACATTTACCAATCCTGTGCAGCTAAATGGTAGCGGTGGTTTGTGGGCGGCGCTTTATATCAATTCAATAATCACCGATCGGCTGTTTCCGTATGTCTGGTCTTCGTCGGACATTGCCGGAAAAAAGCATGCAGTCCATGACCTCGGCTATAAGACGGGGCCATTTTTGGGGGCTCATTTTGGAGGGAAAAATCCTCGTCTTATAGCCGAATTTTTACGGTAATGTGATCATGTGATCAACCAAAATGGCAGCCTCCATGACCTAACAACGCTTACTTGTTGGAGCAAAAACAAAAGCATTTAAGCAAGGTTTTGTTGCATTTTAGGGAGAGAAGGTAATGCCGCTGGAAGTCGGAAAACTCAAGCTATCTAAATGATTTTTGTCTTTGGATTTTGCTAAGCTATCTGTCGGCAAGACAGCATAGATGACTGGTTTGACGCGTGACTGTGTTGGTTTGATAAAAAAAATCCTGGGGTCTATAGGCGCACCTACAGCCCATTACACACGTCCATAAAGGCCACAGAAGGACAGTCTGTGCATTTAAGCTTCAACCCTTTAAGTGCCAAAGAAAATTGTAGAGCAGATCTTTTTTATCCATGTTCTGCATTTTGCGAAGAAGTTTCTTCAACTGGCTCAAGTTTTAAGATTTTGGCTAAAAAAAAATTAAATTGGCGAAAGTGATGGCGAAAGAAAAAAAAATCCTAGCGCGAACCCTGGGCCTCAGTAGCTCAGTCGGATGAGCATCTGACTGGTGATCAGGAGGATGCGGGTTCGATTCTTGCCGGGGTCGGCAACATTAATCTGAAATCTTTTCTACGGTCATTCTCTCCCTTCCGCTGATTTAAGAAGGGCAGTTGTCAGTTTCCGGCGAAAGAATGTGCACTGTGCTGGTAAACCTCTTACGTATAAGCCTGCCCAGGAAAGTGTGGATAGGTAAACTGACCGACTCAAAAAAGACCTAAATAGTGTTGACTGAGCTGTTAAACTCCAATACAAACAAAGAAACAAACTGAATACATAAGGCAAATATGGTACTCTATGAATACATTGCTCTTCTTTCCATAAAATGTAATCTGCCTTGTGAAGAAATTTGCTATTGGTTTGATATGGACTTTAGCGACCCAATCAACACTACTGAAGCCATGTCAAGCTGACCAGTTTACCCAACTTAGTTTTGCCTGGGCAGGCTTAAACTTAAGTTTAACCAGTAAAGTGAACATTCTCTCACCAGAAACTGACAGCTGCCCTTCTTGAATCAGCAGAAAAGAGAGACTGCAAAGACAAACTTATGACACTCTTTGGTAATCACTACATTTTAGGAACCAAAGACTCTAGCAAACAGCGCATTCCTCACACATGCCGATAGTAGATGGAAGGAAATTTAATTGCCATCTACACTTCAAGCACAGCCATCTTCTTATGGATCTTTTTTTGACTTGACACATACAATCTTACTGGATAGATGATAAGAATCTTACATCGGTGTGAGGGCTGTATGGAAAAATCCATCCCGAGGGTCACTGTCCGCCATCACGAGGCTTGCCAAGTGATGCCAGACAGTAATCCTGAAGGACGGATTTTTCTATCCACCCCATCACACCTGTATAGGATTCTTTTTCTTGCATACCTTCCATTTCTGAGCACGGATTTTTAATGCTGCAGTCACTTGGGTTACCGATGTCCACCATATTGTGATGACACTACAGGAATGTTTAGTGATGGCAAAGTAATGCCTTCCTCCTCATCATGTTCTAACAATAAAACAAGTTTCAGTTTGATCTGACATGAAATGTACAATGTGTTAGCCGGAAACTGGAAGTATTTTGGAATTTTAACAAGAGGGCCATGATGGCCTTGATCTCTCACCTGATCCATAGAGTAACAAGTGGGCCCCAGGGAGAACCATTATTGGCCCCATTGCTATAATATGCATAATGTTGAGGGAGGTCTAACAAGAGGGCCCAGAGGGCCCTGGTTCGCTCACCTGATCCAATGTATAACAAGTGGGCCCCGGGCAGGGTCAATTTTGGCCCCAGGGCTATAATTTGAACAATCTTGGTAGAGGTCCACAAGATGAAGCTTCATATCGAATATGAAAGACCTGGGCTTTCTGGTTTCAGAGAAGAAGATTTTAAAGGTTTACCCTGCATATAGAAGTCTATGTAAAACAAGATTTTCCCTATATAAGTCTATGTTGAACCAAAGGGCCCCGGAGCAGGGGCATTTTTGGCCCCAGGGCTATAATTTGAACAATCTTGGTAGAGGTCAACTAGCTGAAGCTTCATACCAAATATCAAAGACCTAAGCCTTGTGTTTCAGAGAAGATGATTTTTAAAGATTTTCCCTATATAAGTCTATGTAAAACCAAAGGGCCACATGGCGGAGGCATTTTTGGTCTCAGGGCTATAATTTGAACAATCTTTATAGAGGTCCACTAGCTGAAGCTTCATAACAAATATCGAAGACCTAAGCCTTGTGGTTTCAAAGAAGAAGATTTTTCAAGATTTTCCCTATATACGTCTATGTAAAACCAAAGGGCCCCGGAGCGGGGGCATTTTTGGCCCCAGGGCTATAATTTGAACAATCTTGGTAGAGGTCTACAAGATGAAGCTTCATACCAAATATCGAAGACCTGGGCCTTGCAGTTTCAGAGAAGAAGATTTTTCAAGATTTTCCCTATATAAGCCTATGTAAAACAAAAGGGCCCTGGTGCAGGGGCATTTTTAGCCCCAGCACTATAATTTGAATAATCTTGGTAGGGGTCTACTAGATGAAGCTTCATACCAAATATCAAAGATCTGGGCCTTGCGGTTTCAGAGAAGAAGATTTTTAAAGATTTTCCCTATATAAGCCTATGTAAAACAAAAGGGCCCTGGTGCGGAGGCATTTTTGGCCCCAGCACTATAATTTGAACATACTTGGTAGGGGTCCACTAGATGAAGCTTCATACCAAATATCAAAGACCTGGGCCTTGCGGTTTTAGAGAAGAAGATTTTCCAAGATTTTCCCTATATAAGCCCATGTAAAACCAAAGGGCCCCCGTGCGGGGGCATTTTTAGATCCAGCACTATAATTTGAACAATCTTGGTAGGGGTCCCTTAGATAAAGCTTCATACCAAATATCAAAGACCTGGGCCTTGCGGTTTCAGAGAAGAAGATTTTTAAAGATTTTCCCTATATAAGCCCAGGTAAAACCAAAGGGCCCCCGTGCGGGGGCATTTTTAGCCCCAGCACTATAATTTGAACAATCTTGGTAGGGGTCCACTAGATCACACGGGGTATTCGACTACTTGGAACGCAGACGGATACCAAAAACGCCGACTGTTTACCTTGGATTTGAAAGAGGGTGAGTCGATAAAATCATGTTTTTTGCGACCCTATTAAAAAAATCAGTTTTGATTTTTTGCTGTATTCTTCTGCAACTGTCACAGCTGTTTCGTAATGGTGCTTTTAGCTTCGATAGATTACATGAAAGCGTCTTTACAGACAACTAAAATGCAAAACATGCACAATTTCTAAAAGAATTAGTGTAAGTACCAGAAAAGAAACCGATTTATCCAAAGATGTCATTGTAGCTTGAACGAGAAATAGTCCTTGTTCAAAAATAAACTCCTATATACTTGTGTCATACGTTGCTTGGGCAGCAATAAGCATGGACTTGAGTGCACCATGCTGAAAGAAGATAATATTTACGACAGACGGATTTCTTTGATGTTACCATGAAACGCAGACGATGGATACCAATGACGGATTTACAATTAATGGCTAAATCAATGCCTACTACCATATCTCCTTAATTTTGAGGTCCAAAAATCACGGTTATGAACAGTGTTGAATATTTCCCATGCCGTATATAAACAACGATGGTGAAAATAGCGTAAGACGAGTAAATGGTTTCTCTCTCTCACTCTCTCTCTATCTCTCTCTCTCTCTATCTCTCTCTCTCTCTCTCTCTCTCTCTCTCTCTCTCTCTGCATGTGTCTGGTATAGGGATTATGAATTTCAACGACTTCCATTTCAGGAAATGTTTGGATAGTTCATGTTTCCTATACTTACATACGTGTCTTCAGAAGATAACTGATGAAGAGGAACAGTCAGAGAGCCTTTCCTTGGTTCTAATATTTTTTTACTATAATAGTTCCACATTTTATTGAATAAAATAATAAAAAATAGCCATCGAAGAGATGGCAAATCCCCTCGACCAAAAGTCAATCAGAAGATTGTTCACCAATAGAAAGTGCACTAGAATTAAACCAGCAATATATCACAAAAGTTACTGCAGTTATGGCATTCACAAGATTATACTGTCAGGTGAGATAACTAAACCAGAGGACCAGTGGTCCTGAACCGCTCACCTGTCTGGTGACAATTTTCCTACTTAGATCAGCAGAAAATGTCATTTACCCTGCTCATAAATTTTAAAATGCCACCTCAATATTTGTTGGCATGGCGGCCATCTTGGGTCTAAGGCCAATGAATGACCTTGACCTTTCTCACCCATAGATCTTCATGTATTCAGTTACTTTACCTGATCTACCAATTTTGGTGACACTGTCTTCAATGGTTTCCTATTAATCCATTATTTTCACTTTGCCCCATGCAAAAGCCTAAGTCGGCAAATTTGACATTGCTATAAAATAGGTCAAGGTCAACCCAGGGTCACCATTTGTACAAACCATGATGGGCCCGAGTACCATATGCTACATGCCAAGTTTCAAGGCCAATGGCCTTATGGTTCTGGAGAAGATTTTTGAAGGTTTTTTACCATATATGGGCATGGTGGCCATCTTGGGTCTAAGGCCAATGAATGACCTTGGCCTTTATCACCCATAGATCTTCATGTATTCAGTTACTTTACCTGATCTACAAATTTTGGTGACACTGTCTTCAATGGTTTCCTATAAATCCATAATTTTCACTTTGCCCCATGCAAAAGCCTAAGTCGGCAAATTTGACATTGCTGTAAAATAGGTCAAGGTCAACCCAGGGTCACCATTTGTACAAACCATGATGGGCCTGAGTACCATATGCTACATGCCAAGTTTCAAGGCCACTGGCCTTATGGTTCTGGAGAAGAAGATTTTTGAAGGCTTTTTACCATATATGGGCATGGCGGCCATCTTGGTCATGTGATCCAGACCCCGCGAACAAACTTTCGTTCCCCCATCCCACTGAGGCTCCATATGAAATTTGGCTTTGATTGGCCCTGCAGTATAGGAGAAGATCTTTGAAAATGGTGGACGGACGGACGACGGACCATGGCTATACTATAAGCTCACCTATGAGCCTAAAGGCTCAGGTGAGCTAAAAATCCATTTTTTTCACTTTTTCCTATGCAAAAGCCTAAGTCAGCATATTTGACATTACTGTAAAATAGGTCAAGTTCAACCCAGGGTCACCATTTGAACAAATTATGATAGACCCGAGTACCATTTGCTACATGCCAAGTTTCAAGGCCATTGGCCTTACGGTTCTTGAGAAGAAGAATTTCGAAGTGTTTTTACCATATATGGGCGTGGTGGCCATCTTGGTCATGTGATCTAGACCATATTGGCAGCTTTTCATTTGTTCAACTCCCAAAGGCTCCATATTGAATTTCACTTCAATTGGCTCAGTAGTTTCTGAGAAAAAATGTTTGAAATATGGAACCTGCGTGACCTTGGTCTAAGGTCAATTAATGACCTTGACCTTTCTTACACATAGATCTTCATGTATTCAGCTACTTTACCTTATCTACTAATTTTGGTGACAGTGTCTTCAATGGTTTCCTAAAAATCCATTATTTTCACTTTTTCCCATGCAAAAGCCTAAGTCGGCAAATTTGACATTGCTGTAAAATAGGTCAAGGTCAACTCAGGGTCACCATTTGTACAAACTATGATGGGCCTGAGTACCATATGCTACATGCCAAGTTTCAAGGCCATTGGCCTTACGGTTCTGGAGGAGAAGAATTTTTAAGGCTTTTTACCATATATGGGCGTGACGGCCATTTTGGTCATGTGATCTAGACCGTATTGGCATTTTTTCATTTGTTCAACTCACAAAGGCTCCATATTAAATTTTACTTAAATTGGCTCAGCAGTTTTGGAGAAAAAAATGTTTGAAATATGGATCCTGAATGACCTTGGTCTAAGGCCAATGAATGACCTTGACCTTTCTGACCCATAGATCTTCATGTATTCAATTAGTTTACCTGATCTACAAATTTTGGTGACACTGTCTTCAATGGTTTCCTATAAATCCATTATTTTCACTTTGCCCCATGCAAAAGCCTAAGTCGACAAATTTGACATTGCTGTAAAATAGGTCAAGGTCAACCCAGGGTCACCATTTGTACAAACCATGATGGGCCCGAGTACCATATGCTACATGCCAAGTTTCAAGGCCACTGGCCTAATGGTTCTGGAGAAGAAGATTTTTGAAGGCTTTTTACCATATATGGGCATGGCGGCCATCTTGGTCATGTGATCCAGACCCCGCGAACAAACTTTCGTTCCCCCATCCCACTGAGGCTCCATATGAAATTTGGCTTTGATTGGCCCTGCAGTATAGGAGAAGAAGATCTTTGAAAATGGTGGACGGACGGACGGACGCACGGACGGACGGACGGACGACGGACCATGGCTATACTATAAGCTCACCTATGAGCCTAAAGGCTCAGGTGAGCTAAAAACCAGGGCACTCAGAATTGTGGTTCTTGCGTATGACATGCCTGCTTAAGCTCATGTATTTCTGTACAAAGTACCACCAATATATCTCAAAGGGTATTTGAGATATGATGATCAGAAGCTGGTCATACTATTATATTGGAAAGGTAGGTAACTCAAATACCACAGCACCAACAGTTGTGTTTCTTGCACATGACACCCCTTCTGTACCTTGTATACAATTGCGCCAAGTTCCTTGAATATATCTCAAAAGGGGTTGGAGCTATGGTCATCACAAGGTTATATTGGCAGGGGAGAATAACTCAAAAGCCAGAGCACCCAGAGTTGTAATTCTTGAGCATGACACACTTGCTTAACCTCATGTACATCTGCATCAAGTACAACCAATATATGTCAAATGGTATTGGAGGTACGGTGATCACAAGGTAATCAGACTGTTATATTGGAAAGGGAGATAACTCAAATATCATAGCACCCAGAGTTGTGGTTCTTAGGCATGAAGCGCCGTCTCAACCTTGCATACAAGTGGCCATCACAAGGTTATATTGTCAGGGAAGATAAGTAAAAAATCAGGGCTTAAACTCATTTATAACTGTACCAAGTACCATCAATATGTGGCCATCACAAGGTAGTGATTCTATATTATTGGAAGGGGAGATAACTAAAAAACCATGGCACCCAGAGTTGTGGTTCTTATGTATGACACACCGTCTTGGCCTTGTGAACAACTGTGCCAGGTATCATTAATATATCTTAAAGGGTATTGGAGTTATGGCCATCACAAGGTATTCACTCTATTTTATTGGAAGGGGAGATAACTAAAAAACCATGGCAACCAGAGTTGTGGTTCTTGTGCATGACACCCTGTCTCAGCCTTGTGAACAGCTGTGCCAGGTGTCATCAATATATCTCAAAGGATGTTGGAGTTATGGCCACCACAAAGTAATCATCCTATTTTATTAAAAAGGGAGATAACTCAAAAAGTATGGCATCCAGAGTTCTGGTTCTTGCGCATGACACGCCGTCTCAGCCTTGTGAACAATTGTGCCATGAACCATCAATGAATCGCAAAGGGTATAGGAGTTACGGCCATCACAAGGTTGCGTCTACGGACGGACGGACGTTCTCACGGATGTATACTTATGTGGCTATTTTTGGCAGGATTGATACTTAAGTGGCTACTTTTAGCCACTGAAAAGAAGTATTTTCGGTGTCTAACGGAATAAATCCCATACACTTACATTGATTCTGTCCATTTACATAGCCACCTAACTATACATTTATTGGTGCGGACGGACAGACGGACGGACGCCAGGCTGATCGCTATATCCCCCGAACCTATTCGGTCGGGAGATAAAAAGAGAAATTACAACTCACAGAGGATTTTCCAGATAAATCATTCATAGAGGATTTTCCAGATAGACCACAGATCGGCTGATAAATGTTCGAGGTTTCATGCAAGTATTCTAATGTTTGACGTTTCATTCCGTTATTCTATTTAGAAGTCTATCTCTAGACCCAAGCAAGTCTTTTCTTCGGATGTTTGTGAAGGGCAGGAAACTGAAGAGGCAGGAAACTAAAAAAGTCTGATCGACAGTGGTGGTTCTTGTGCAAATATATGTATATGCGCATTTAAACTTCTAAAGGTCCGCATTTGTTGGCGGTTTCGTTCAGATAGTCTATCTTAACCATATCGTCTCTCATTGCTGTGGGTTCTAACCTCGCGCGGGTCACATTTGAGACGCCAAGTTCTGCAACGGATTGTCAGTAGTAGTAGTAGTAGTACGAAGAAGAAGAAGAAGAACCGCTACACAAATAAAAGTAGCGGATTTCATCCGAGACGATCGTGTATAGGAAATGTGAAAGCAATCCGTCAAAACTGTTCGTGAGAAAGCAGGTTTCAACTGCTGACCGATAGATGTTGCTCCAACCTGTTCATGTTTAAAAACTGTTGTGCATCTGCAGGCAATTGCACAAAATGCGTGATACTTCTTAATTTCTGTCATTCTTAGGAAACTCTAGACATCCATGACACTGTTTGTTCGAAATATTTAGACATGTTGCGCGTTCATTCCATCACATGATGATATGATTCTTACCTGGTCGCAGGCGCCTTTCATGATGCATGTACCCATATATGACAACCAGAATCTTCCACATAACAATACTTGACAGGCGGGTTTATCCTTTGTTTTATTTGTTGTAAGTTTGTTTTTTTTCAAATAGACTGGCCGTTTAAGCAAACGGTGTACGTAGACAAATCACCGATTTTGCGGCGTCTCAACTTGATCTGCATTGTCATATTTGACAAATATTGATCTCATACTATACAGCTTAATCGCTCAGAGAGCTGACCAAACATTTACACTTACGCCCTGAGTTTCTGCCACTTTCATCTTTGAATTTTGCGAAAAAAAATGCATAGTTGCTATTATGTTAGATGTACGGAACCCTGGAAGGGACATGATTTTTTTATTATTTTATAAGTTGTGCGCACAAGATAATATTTTGTTCGCACAACTTCCCAAGCTCTATGTTGTGTAAATAAGATAATATGTTGTGCGAACAAGATATTATCTTGTGGGCACAAGATAATATGTTGTCCGCACAAGATAAATTATGTTGTCCACACAAGATAAATTATGTTGTCCACACAAGATAATATCTTGTGCGCACAACATATTATCTTGTTCGCACAAGATAATATCTTGTTCGCACAACTTAATATCTTGTTCGCACAACATATTAAAACAAATCATGTCCCTTCCCGGGTTCCGTAAAGATGCTTCAATTAAAATCATCAAAATGCGAGATATAGACAGCTCCCAATGAGAGGTCTCATCTCGGCATACTGTGCATAGGTATCTGTAAAAACACCATGTTTTACATGCAGGTACTTGTATTCATTCCGTTTCGGTATTATATCCCATATATGTCAATTAGAAGCCTCCGTGGTGCAGAGGATAATCTACTCGCCTCGCAAACCAGTGGTCGTGGGATCGATTCCGGGCTTCACCAGACTTTCGGGCGAGTCTTTAAACGGAGGTTCCGTCTCCATATGATCTTGTTGTTGGTGGGGACGTAAAAATCAAACGCAATCGCCTATCGGGGTTTGAAGAGATAGATGGGCTGCATGATGCATCCACGCAGAGCTGAAACCGACCGCACACGAGCACTGGTAAACCGCATAGAGGATCTAAGAATGCCCAGGCAAAGTGATGCGAGTCGGACCGTCCATGCTTATAAACCCAATTGGTTTCATTGGGCGACATGGCTTGAGTTGCCATTTCATCTCAATGTCGGGTAAAAGTTCCAAAACATTGGAAGCAGCATCTCCAAAATGACCTAAATAGTGTTGACGGGGACGTTAAACCTCAATTCAAACAAATAAATATCCTGGCAATATTTAATTTTGGACAACTGTTTGGGCATTCATTCTTTTCTGCTAAAGGGGGTGGGGTGAGGGAAACAAACTATTCTTCGTATGTTTTAATCCATATGTGACATGGAGTCTTCCACCTAGTAAGTTTGGAGTTGTCACTTCTTATTATTAGGGTGTCAGGTTTGTTTTTATTTGTGGCAAAATTTACAAAAATGAATTTTCTTTTAGCAAACAATGTAGACCCAGATCAGACGCCGTGTCTGATCTGGATCGGCACTGTTTGCTAATATCCCAGAAGAGGGCATATATGGGTTAATTATATTGCCATTCGTTCAGGTGCGTCATTCTTTCCCGAAATTTTTCTATAAATTTCACATTGTTTATCTAATAAGACCGATTCGTAATTTCGTAGGACCCGATCCTACCAACACGTACCACACACTAGAACAACGCCATATCAACGTCGTTGCAATAATGTTTGTTTGATTTGAGGTTTCACGTCCACGTCAACACTGTAAAGGTCATTTTGTAGACTTTGCTTCTAATTTTGTGGGACTTCTACCCGACATTGAGATGAAATGACATCTCAAGCCCTGTCGCCCAATGAAACCAATAGGGTTTATAAGCATGGACGGTCCGACTAGCACCGCTTTGCCTGGGCAGGCTTAGATCCGCTAAGCAGTTTACCAGTACTCGTGTGCGGACCGGATTCAGCTCTGCGTGGACGCATCATGCAGCCCATATATTTCTTCAAGCCCCTATGGGCATTGCAATAATGTATAATCATATTTATCTGTCAAAATAATGAAACAAACTCGTACAGTTCTAATACGATCTGTTTTGAGTTCGAGCCTGGCTCGGGTCACATGTGAGACTCCAAGTCCTGCAACGGAAGGTCAGGTCGTTTTTCTCCGGTTTTCGCCCACCTCTGATTAACGATCGGCTCGACATGAGTGAAATAATCTTGAAAGGGCCATAAAACCAAACCCCCTCCCCCCCCCCCCCAAAAAAAAACGATCTGTTTTGAAATTTAATGTACAGTGAAACTTCGATGACTCAAACACTGATGACCCATTTACTACGGCCGAGTCGAACTCTTTCTTGAGTCCCTAGAAAGAAAATGCCATAACTGCAGATATAAATATAGTTTGTTTAATTGTATAATTTGATCTTGAAAATGTATGTTTTGTGTACTCACAAGAATCGCCTCGATGAGGCGATTCTAATGAGTACACACAACATGCATTTATTTTGAAGAAAACTGAAAATATGTCCGTATTCGGCCTCCTCCCCTAGCTCCAAGATCAACACCCTGTGGCTCGAACCACCGTGGTCTCGAACAAATTTTCTTGGTCCCAAAAGTGTTCGAGCCATTGAAGTTCGACTGTATATTCATATTTATCTGTCCCTCTGCATGGACTAAAGGTAGCGAGAAGGACTGAATTCATGTCCGTGGTTGTTTTGTGGGACTACGCTATTAATATACCTAAGGAAATTTACAAATCGTGCCTATTTGATCGTAAAAGTATCTAACATTATGAAATCACAGATTTATGACACCTAATAAGAATTGACGGGTCATGTGCGCTACATAAAGTCATATGCGCGAATATGGCCCACATGTGGTATTAAGACAAACCGTCACGTTGGTGTCTTTTGGCGAAAAGCGAAAAGCAATCGTATCGATTCCTGGTCATTGCCTTCCCTTCTACATCGAGAATACCCTCTTCGGTCGAGGTACACTGTGGTAAGACTTAGTGTCTAGATTAACTTTCCAATTAAACGAAAACAGAATGTACTTTACTCCTTTTTTTATTTTTCCACGCTTGTGGTTTCCACGTCAATGGTAACCATAGCTTTGTGCCGTCTGCATTGCGTGGTATCTGTGCGGGTCGTCATTGGTATCCTTATTCGAACACCCTCATCAAGAAATTCACATCTATAATTCTAAAAACCTGCTTTTTGCTAATTCTAATAACTCATGGCAAGTACTCAATACATTAGTATTTTATGCTATTCAGGAAACATTGGAAATTATATACGAATTATTGCTGTAAAACTAAAAAAACTGTCGGCTTGCATCAAGCATCTATATTTTGCCGAATAAAATAGGTCATAATTCGTCATTGACAGAAGGATTTGCATCCACAGTTCGTGGAAAGTATTCCGAGGCACTGCGAAACAGATTGCTATCAACATCTGTGGGCATCTATTTGATATATGCCCGTAAAATGCGATTTGTTCAACTCACCACAAATGTTTGTTGTTGTTTTTCCGTCGGCGTTTTTGGTATCCGTCTGCGTTCCAGGTTGTCGAATACCCCGTGTGTAGATGAAGCTTCATACCAAATATCAAAGACCTGGGCCTTGCGGTTTCAGAGAAGAAGATTTTTCAAGATTTTCCCTATATAAGCCCATGTAAAACCAAAGGGCCCCCGTGCGGGGGCATTTTTAGCTCCAGCACTATAATTTGAACAATCTTGGTAGGGGTCCACTAGATGAAGCTTCATACCAAATATCAAAGACCTGGGCCTTGCGGTTTCAGAGAAGAAGATTTTTAAAGATTTTCCCTATATAAGCCCATGTAAAACCAAAGGGCCCCCGTGCGGGGGCATTTTTGGCCCCAGCACTATAATTTGAACAATCTTGGTAGGGGTCCACTAGATGAAGCTTCATACCAAATATCAAAGACCTGAGCCTTGCGGTTTCAGAGAAGAAGATTTTTTAAGTTTGCGGTGAAAAAAATCTATTTTTGGCTACTGTGACCTATATGTGCAACGGACCGGAACCATTTGAACAACTTTGAAAGGGGACCACCTAAGGATCATTCCTGTGAAGTTTGGTCAAAATACGACCAGTGGTTTAGGAGGAGATGTTGTTTGAAGAAAAGTTTACGGACGCACTCACGCACTACGTGACAGGTGAGCTAAAAAGGTGAAGCTTCATACCAAATACCAACAAAGGCTATAATTTGAACAATCTTGGCAAAGGTCCTTGGGCCCCAGGGCTATAATTTGCACAATCTTAATAGAGGTACACTAGATGAAATTTCACACCAAATATCAAAGACCTAGGCCTTGTGGTTTCACAGAAGATTTTTAAAGATTTTCCATATATAAGTCTATGTAAAACCAAAGGGAGCCGGAGCGGGGGCATGTTGGCCCCAGGGCTATAATTTGAGCATTCTTGGTAGAGGTTCAATAGATGAAGCAGCATACCAAATATCAAAGACCTGGGCCTTGCGGTTTCAGAGAAGAAGATTTTTAAAGATTTTCCCTATATAAGCCTATGTAAAACCAAATGGCCCCGGAGCGGGGGCATTTTTTGCCCCAGGGCTATAATTTAAACAATTTGGACAGAGGTCCACTAGATGAAGCTTCACACCAATATCAAAGACCAGGGCCTTGCTGTTTCAGAGAAGAAGATTTTCAAAGATTTCCCTATATAATATAAGTCTATGTAAAACCAAAGGTCTCGCCGCGGGGGCATTTTAGGCCCCAGGGCTATAATTTGCACAATCTTAATAGAGGTACACTAGATGAAATTTCACACCAAATATCAAAGACCTAGGCCTTGTGGTTTCACTGAAGAAGATTTTTTCAAGATTTTCCATATATAAGTCTATGTAAAACCAAAGGGCGCCGGAGCGGGGGCATGTTGGCCCCAGGGCTATAATTTGAGCATTCTTGGTAGAGAGGTCCAATAGATGAAGCATCATACCAAATATCAAAGACCTGGGCCTTGCGGTTTCAGAGAAGAAGATTTTTAAAGATTTTGCTATATAAGCCTATGTAAAACCAAAGGGCCCCGGGGCGGGGGCATTTTTGGCCCCAGCACTATAATTTGAACAATCTTGGTAGGGGTCCACTAGATGAAGCTTCATACCAAATATCCAAGACCTGGGCCTTGCAGTTTCAGACAAGAAGATTTTTAAAGATTTACCGTATATAATCCTATGTAAAACCAAAGGGCTCGGGGACGGGGCATTTTTGGCCCCAGGGCTATAATTTGAACAATCTTAGTAGGGGTCCACTAGATAAAGCTTCATACCAAATATCAAAGACCTGGGCCTTGTGGTTTCAGAGAAGAAGATTTTTTAAGTTTTCAGTGAAAAAATCTATTTTTGGCTCCTGTGACCTAGATGTGTAACGGACCGGAACCATTTGAACAACTTTGAAAGGGTACCACCTAAGGATCATTCCTGTTAAGTTTGGTCAAAATCTGATCAGTGGTTTAGGAGGAGATGTCGTTTGAAGAAATTGTTTACAGACGCACTCACGCACGACAGACAAAAAGTGATCCCAAAAGCTCACCTCGTCACTACGTGACGGTGAGCTGAGGAGAGCATATTTGGTGACTGTAATCTGAAAACAATATACCCTGCTCCGAATCATGATGTAACTTTTTCTAAAATTCAGTTTGAACTGATGTTAACTATACAAGTGGTATCCTGGAAACGAAAAATTTACAGAAATTTTCACAGGGACAGAATTTAGTTAATATTTTGCGGACTGTAACCTAGGAAAAATATGCTCTGCTCCACACCATGGTCCTACTATTCACTAAGTTTCGTCTTGATTAACCCATTTTGTACCGGAAATTGCTAAACTGGTAATTTGCAAACAGTGCAGGCCCAGATCAGATGCCGCAGAATGCGGCATCTGATCAGGGCCTACACTGTTTGCAAAAAGTTCAGCCAATTTCCAAATAAATTTTGAAGAAAACACAACCTGACACCCCTAAATTTGGAAATGTACTTGTGCTATATATATTAAAGGTGAAAGATTACATATGGTACAAAAAGGGTTAATTTTCTGATCTGGATCTACGCTGTTTGCTAATGTAGGGGTCATCAGCAGGGCAAGGTATAGATTTTTGTTTTGAAACCTACTCTTCTGTCCCTCTTTCTTCTTAATTCTGCTTTCTTTGTGTCAATGTCTTTCTGTATCTCTTTAAACCAGAGCTCAAAGAAGTACCCTGGATCAGTGTAGAACTTCATACAATCTTTTCCATCTTCCCTGGAAAATTTTTAAGAAATTGCGTTTTAACCCATTTTGTACCGGAAAACCCCAAACAGGTACCCTTGCAAAAAGTTAAACCACAGCTCAAAGAAGAACCCTGGATCTATGTAGAACTTCATACAATCTTTTCCATCTTCCCTGAAAATTTTTAAGAAATTGCTTTTAACCCATTTTGTACCGGAAACCCCAGAACCTGGCAAACAGTTCAGGCCCAGATCAGACGCCGCAGAACGCGGCGTCTGATCAGGGCCTACACTATTTGCAAAAAGTTAAACCACAGCTCAAAGAAGTACCCTGGAGCAGTGTAGAATTTAATACAATCTTTTCCATCTTCCCTGGAAAATTTTAAGAAATTGCGTTTTAACCCATTTTGTACCGGAAACCCCAAAACGGGTACCCTGGCAAACAGTGCAGGCCCAGCTCAGACGCCTACACTTTTTGCAAAAAGTTAAACCACAGCTCAAAGAACCCTGAATTAGTGTAGAACACTAGAACTTCATACAATCTTTTCCATCTTCCCTGGAAAATTTTAAGAAATTGCGTTTTAACCCAGTGTGTACCGGAAACCCCAAAATGGGTACCCTGGCAAACAGTGCAGGGCCAGTACAGATGCCGCAGAACGTGGCATCTAATCAGGACCTACACTATTTGCAAAAAGTTAAACCACAGCTCAAGAAAGTACCCTGGATCAGTGTAGAACTTTATATAATCTTTTCCATTGTCCGTGGAAAATTTTAAGAAATTGCGTTTTAACCCATTTTGTACCGGAAACCCCAAAACGGGTACCCTGGCAAACAGGGGCAAATTCTTTCCTTTAAGAGTTCACCCCTGTTGACATGGCAGACAAAATAATTTTGCAGAAGTTGCCTCCCCTGAAGGTGTTCCCATTCTGCTTAAATGTGACTGGAAATATCTAATGCATGTGGCATGTTTCTATAGCCTGATAACACAATCTCATACAGGCGGCACATTTTTCTAGTCTATAAATGCAATCTTTTCTTGAAAATTATTAGAAAATGAATTTTAAATTTAAATGTAACTCGACAAATCAAATGCATGTGGCAGATTTCTGTAGCTGGATATCAATATCTCATTTGATTTGAGGTTTAACGTCCCCGTCAACACTGTATAGGTCATTTTGTAGACATTGTTTACAATTTTGTGAGGCTTTTACCCGAAACTGAGATGAAATGACATCTCAAGCCCTGTCGCCCAATGAAACTAAAAGGGTTTATAAGCATGGCTGATCCTACTCCCACCGCTTTGCCTAGGCAGGCTTAGAATGCGCCTGATATCATAGTCATATAAAAGTACCCTTTTCCGCAGTTTCTTGTTAAAACCAGTTGCGTGTGCTTGTTTTACATCCCACAAACAACTAAGGTCAAATGGAGACACAATCTCGGTTTGAAAGTCTGGAGAAGCCCAGAATTGAACCTACTACCCCTAATTTACAAGGCGAGAAGCTTAACCACTCCACCACTGAGGCTTCCATCAGTTGTGTATGTTTGTTAGAAACTCCTAAAGGTAATCCCACTATGTACTCACAACATGTGTTTCTTACAAGAAATCCAGAATCAGTTGTTCAAAACTAACGCTGTCATTAGTGAACATATTGTTAAAATTTACTCGTATATCAATTAATATAGCAAATATACAAATATTTTTGCAGAAAAAATGTGAGCAGCTTTTGCATTTGCAAAAGCTGCTCACATTTTTCCAGCAAAAATTCCAGAGAATTAGATATTGTACTTATAGGGGATCCGCATTATAACGACAGTATTTGTTTCCTAATATTGTGTCGTTATAATGAAATTGTCGTTATAAAGAATCCCAGTTAGGAGTATGATAGGTTACAAAAAGGTCTTTTCCACATCATTACTCCAAGAAACACATGTTACAGACATTTGTTAGAATCGCCTCTATAATATTTGTTTCTTGGAATATTAGATAACAAGACCCTTTCATGACTATGGATTCGATTTTGGGCATTTCCTACCCGAGGGAAGCCCACGTCGCTCGGAACCTAGGCTAAGCCTTTAGCAAAGTAGTCATTCCATTGAAATTGCCTTTATAACGAGTTTTGCAGTTATAACTAATGTCGGTATAAAGAGGGTTGACTGTACTAGAACAGTTAACAATTTGACCACTAACGAGCTCGTTAAGCTAACAATACTTTAAACAACTGGACCCAGGATGACTTTTGTCTTAATTATTTTTATTCCTCCTTATCTGGAGATATAGAGGATATTTACTTTTTTGAGATGAATATAAAAAATATTTCATCTCGTGTGTTGAAAACATCAGAATTTTCACTCATGCTTTGCACTCGTGAAAATTCTGATATTTTCAACACACTCGACGAAATATTTTTGATATTTATCGAAAAATAGTAATTTTTCTTTTTATTTTATAATATTTTAGGACACTTACTGTAATTGATTAATCGGATCTTATGTCACAATTTTGGACTTAGCCATGACGTCACAACTGTCAGTTTCAAAACATAAACAGATCGCCATTTTGATAACAGCATTTGACAGTACAAAAAGTGCTTTTCAAGGTATTTTACAGAATTATTTTATAGATAACATATATGAATTTGGGCGATAAAAGTAGTCCAGGCTGCCACTGTGAAATAACATGGTCATGTTATTTTTCATACTGTGAAAATATTCATATTTTCACACTGTGAAAATATTTTTATTTGTTTCAGATATGCATTGATTTCACTGCTATGTATAAAATAAAATACTTCATACCTGTATTCATTAAGCTTGTCTAAGGCGGGAGGTTTCTCACACCTTTTATACGTCTCTAGTATTGCTCTAGAAATCGTTGTCTTTGACACAACCTGTTGGTCATGCTGATTTGAACTACGGTAAGGCTTTCGAAGGTGAATGTCTTGCAGTGAAACTGAAAGTACAGAAATACATGAAAGGGAATGGATACACCTTCAAAAAGTGTTTATATTTTACATTTGGTCCTTTGAGATCAGCGTGAATACTCTGAGAAATCAGAAATAAATTATTGGTTTAGACTCATATTCTAGACAGGTTTTTAATTATTTGGACCCCATTTTGATTTATATCAGTCTTTGAATCGACTGCCTATTCGAAATTCGCAAAATTGCAGTATGTTTCCTCTGGCTTTATTTGCTGGATCATTACAGGGTCACTGATGAGGCTTTTAATTTTGGATGGCCAAATGGCCATTTTGTGGGTAAGTAACTGTCCTTGTGGCTTTCCTTTGTTTGGGTTTCCATTATGGTCTGGTCGCTTAGTGTTTGTATTTCTTTCCCTTTGGTGTCTTTTATGGTTTAAGTCCTGATCTTTGTTTTACTTCTACTTTATTAGCCAAAACTACGTAGTATGACCCATCTTCTTTCTTATGAATGTTTCCATTGCTCTTAAAGGAACTTATTTTTGATTTTTATTTCTCTCTTTTATTCATAGCGGTCTACTCTTAAAGGAAAGAATTTGCTCCACAGGAGCAAATTCTTTCCTTTCAGAGCCAACCTCTATTTCAGAGAGGCTTACCGGTAAATTATATCAAAGAAAACCAAAAGTCACAAAAGTTATGCCCTTTATTTTGTTTGTTTGTGTTGAGGTTTTGCATTCCCATCAACACAATTTAGGTCACTTTGGAGATGTTACATCTAATTTTGTTCTAACAAATGGGTCTTATGTGACTGAAACTTTAACAGAATAAGCTGCATGTGACTGGGGTCACCTAAACCTAGAGAAGTAGAGTCACATAAACATCATTTCATTAGCCCAGACAGACAGATGGATGGGCAAACAGCAGGATGAAAACTATATTCCCTATAGCATAATTCGCATGCCGGGGATATAATTACAATGGGTACAAAGACTGATGGTAGCCTGTTGCACAAGTGAAGTCTCATTTCAGTATGCACCATCAATTTCTTGTTTTTCTATTCTTGTACAGCTGACAGCTGGTGTAGGATTCATAGATGACCCCTGATTTGTAAGGACTCTGATAAGACTGGACAAATTTGCAGTTTCAACCATCACTGTTAGAACTGCCTCACGCCGGCCTAGGTAGCTCAGTCGGATACGCGTCTGACTGGTGATCAGGAGGACGTGGGTTCAATACCTGCCGGGGTCGGCAACATTCTTTCATGGAGATTGATCATAAAATCTTTTCTATGGTCATTCTCTCCCTTCTGCTGATTCAAGAACGGTAGTTTTCAGTTTCTGGCAAAAGAATGTGCACTGTACTGGTTAACCGCTTACGTATAAGCTTGCCCAGGAAAAGTGTGGATAAGTGGACTGACCGGCTCAAAAATGACCTAGTGTTGAATGGGGCATAAAACCACAATACAAACAAACAAAAGAATTGCCTCATTGAGGCGATTCTAACAAGTACCCACACCATTCGACCAGTTGCCACATGTTTTTAACATGAAATATGGACAAAAAATCCAAACCAAGGCTATGCTTTGCCTGTATGGACTTGACATTGTTGATGAGACTATTGTTCATTCAAACATTGATGGACTGACAAACAGACAGGCAAAAAGATCAAAAACCAAATTCTTACATAACAACATGCTTAAAGCAAGCACAACCATAGCTCCAGATAAGGCACTTTTTTTTCCAACTGAAAAATACTGTTATTTTTTTTTTATACCGCAATCAGGCATTCTAGTAACCTAATACGAGGGTAGGCTGAAAAGTTCTGAGCCTGACCAAGAAGCAGGCATCGAACAGCCATGAAATTTTGTATTCATTAAATCCAAACCTTTATTACTTGATTTGACTCAAATGAGTTCAAGTTTACCTGCAGTAACGTAGAAATTCTAGACTTTGAAATTGATACTAACACATTTTTGAGACAAGAATTCCGCAGAAGGCGGCGTCGCACCTGCTGGGGGCAAAAGTCATAGGAGCCACAATCAGAATGCTGTTTTTAATTAAGTAAATTTCATAGCAGTTGATGGTTGATGTAAAATGTGTCAAAGTCACTGGACCAAAAATATAGGCCATGGTCACCAGGTCAAGGTACGTGCCAAATCAGTACAATGAGGAGAAGTACTATGCCAAGTTTGGTGGCTGTAGGCCATTTATTTTAGGACATATTGAACATTGACGTAAAAGCCGCTGGAGTGCATAATATAGGTTAAGGTCACCAGGTCAAGGTACCCACAGAGTAAGTAAATGTAGGAGAAGCACTATGCAAGGTTTGGTGGTTGTAGGCCTTATAGTTAAGAAGATTTGGAATGTCGACCTAAAATGTGTTAAAGTCAATGGAGTGCAAAAAATAGGTCAAGGTCACCAAGTCAAGGTACCTGCATAGTCAGTACATCTAGGAGAACCACTATGCAAGATTTGGTGGTTGCAGGCCTTTTATTTGAGAAGATCTGGAACATTGACGCAAATTGTGTCAAAGACAATGGAGCGTAAAATATAGGTCAAGGTCACCAGGTCAAGGTACCTGCAGAATCAGTACATCCAGAAGCAGCATTATGCAAGCTTTGATGGTTGTAGGCCTTTTATTTGCAGAGATCTGGAACTTCGACATAAAAATTTGTCAAAGTCGCTGGAGCGTAAAATATAGGTCAAGGTCACCAGGTCAAGGAACCTGCAGAGTCAGTACATCTAGGAGAAGCACTATGCAAGATTAG
The DNA here is from genome assembly GCA_963580285.1 of Lucinisca nassula. Taxonomy (NCBI): domain Eukaryota; kingdom Metazoa; phylum Mollusca; class Bivalvia; order Lucinida; family Lucinidae; genus Lucinisca; species Lucinisca nassula. The sequence goes on along the minus strand of OY757013.1, from coordinate 114,041,855 downwards.
ATGGCTGTGGGCCTTTTATTTGAGGAGATCTGGAACTTCGACGTAAAATATTACAAAGTCAGTGGAGCGTAAAATACAGATCAAGGTCACCATGTCAAGGTACCTGCAGAGTCAATTCATCTAGGAGAAACACTATTCAAGATTTTCTTGGTGTAGGCCTTTTATTTGAGAAGATCTGGAACATTGATGTAATTTGTGTCAAACTCACTGAAGCGTAAAATATAGGTCAAGGTCACCGGGTCAAGGTGCTTGCCTAGTCAGGAGCTCAGGGTGATGTTTCGTGAAAGGTTTGATGGTTGTTTAGTCTTATAGTTGATTACAATACAAACTTCGACGTAAATGTCGAACTTCGACGTAATGGTAAAAGTCACTGGAGCGCAAAATATAGGTCAAATTCACCAGGTCAAGGTGCTTACAAAGTGAGAAGGTCTATGAGATGTTTCATGTAAGGTTTGATGGTAGATGAGGTTTGTAAAATAAAAACTTTGACGTAAATGTCGAACTTTGACGTAAATGTCGAACTTTGACGTTATGGTCAAAGTCACTGGAGCGCAAAATATAGGTCAAAGTCACCAGGTCAAGGTGCTTACAAAGTAAGAAGGTCTATGAGATGTTTCATGTGAGGTTTGATGGTAGCTGAGGTCTGTGAATAAAAACTTTGACGTAAATGTCGAACTTCGACGTAAATGTCGAACTTCGACGTAATGTTCAAAGTCAATGGAGCACAAAATATAGGACAAAATCACCAGGTCAAGGTGCTTACAAAGTGAGAAGGTCTATGAGATGTTTCTTGTAAGGTTTGATGGTAGCTGAGGTTTGTAAAATAAAAACTTTGACATAAATGTCGAACTTCGACATAAATGTGACGGACGGACGCACGAACGGACGGAAAAGTTGACGCCTATGTCGCACCCTGCTACAAGCAGGTGCGACAAAAATGGACAAAATCTGGCATCGTGGTGTCATCAAGTACCTCCATAAAAAGGGGTTAGCTCCTAAGGACATTCATGCCGATATGGTTGCTACATTAGGGGATGATGCTCCTTCGTATGCAACCGTGAAAAGGTGGGCAGCCAATTTTAAGATGGGCAAGGACAGCCTTGAAGATGATGACCGGTGTGGACGACCCACAACGGCAACAACTGAGGAAACCATCAGCCAAGTGCACAGGGCGGCGATGGATGACAGGCCTTTAACTGTGAATCAGTTAGCTAACACTGTTGGCATCTCCTGTGAACGAATAGAGAACATTCTACACAGTGAATTAGGAATGTCGAAGGTTTCCGCCAGATGGGTGCCACGGCCTTTGACGCCTGACCAAAAGTTGACCAGACTGAACCTGTCACAAGCCAATTTGGCTATTTTTGAAGCAGACCAAGATGGTTTTCTTGACCCTTTTGTCACTCAGGATGAGTGTTGGGTTCATCACTTTGAGCCAGAGACCAGAAGACAATCCATGCAATGGAAGCACCCTGGCTCACCCCCTCCAAAGAAGGCAAAGGTCGTCTCCTCTGCAGGGAAGGTGATGGCATCAGTGTTCTGGGATGCCAAGGGTATGATATTCACAGATTACCTTCAAAAGGGCAGAAAAATTAATGGGTAGTATTATGCAGATCTGCTAAAACAATTGCGAAAAGCAATTAAGGCTAAACGACCCGGAAAATTGACAAAAGGGGTCTTGGTTCACCAGGACAATGTGCCTGCTCATAAATTTGTTGTCGCAATGGCTGCTGTGCATGACTGTGGCTTCACACTTGTCGATCACCCTCCGTATTCACCTGATCTAGCTCCATCAGATTATTTCCTGTTTCTAAACATGAAAAAGCACTTGGCTGGGCAGCATTATCGGTCAGACGAGGAGGTGATAGCTGCTGTGGAGGAGTTTTTCAGGGACCAAGATGAGACCTTCTATACCACTGGGATCCAAGGACTCCAGCATCGCTGGAGGAAGTGTGTGGATAGGAAGGGAGACTATGTTGAAAAATAAGGCACTTTCAGCATGGACAAACCATTGGATCCTGGTCAGGCTCAGAACTTTTCAGCCTACTCTCGTAAAGGGGGTCGAATAACTGCACCCTATAATCGGTAGTGACCTATAATACCTTTTACTGACCTATAATACGTCTAGTGACTGTTTATAGACTGGACCTACTTGTCAGGTCCCTATTTACAAGTATAAACAATAACATGCAACCTTTCAAACATGAGAAAACAACGAAACTGCAAGCGAAAACCTTTGTAATATTTATTTAAACAAATTTTCAGAAATTTCAGCTAAATTCTTACCTTCTCGGCTTTTCCTGGTTTGAATGGCCCGTTGGAATAACTGCGCCATGCTACTGCAGTTGCGTCTCAACCTCGAAAATAATTTTTAAAGCTAAAATAAGGTATTTATTTGCAAATTTTCATAAAGAAAGTAAAGCGCTGAGAAAGTTTAATTCGAGCGTCCGTGTTGTTTCCTACGTCTTTGTAGTGCGATGACGTCAGAAACTTTGCACTCGTTGATGTCAAGTTATACTATGTGTGAGCGCCATGGTACTGAATGTCGTTTAACATGCCACACTGTCTGCTGTATTTTTTGCTTAAATTTGCTAAATTATTGCAAAACCCAATGATTGTTTTGGATTGCGGAATAAACTAAATACATGGATAGTGTCTTTAGTAAGAAAATATAATCCGTTCGCCCAGACAATTTTATAGGGGCTCGCTAAAGCTCGCCCCTATAAAATTGTCTAAGGCTCACCGATTATATTATATTATTAAAGACATTAACCATGTATTTACTATATTTCTGCATGAAAACATATGCTGTGAGTACTCATTAGAAGCACCTCAGCAAGGGCTTCTAATGAATCCCCACAACATACGTTTTTATACAGAAATAAGAAAAATAATATTTGGATACCCCCTCTTATCTGGGGCTATGCCGCACAACAAATATATTTCCTTACATTGTTCTCTTTCTCATCATCCATAACTACTGTATTATAACCACTGGAATGAGTCTTTCTGGCTATCCCAGCTTAATCTGATTTTACCATGTCCCGGTTTAGCTTACCTATTTTCTAGCTTAGCTTACCTATTTCTTCTGTCGGGTTAAGCTGAGTGACCGTCACCCTGAGATGTTCTATCCTGTTGTTTAACTGACTAGCTCTCTTGAAGAAGTCATTTGTATCATGATACAGCTCAGAGAACATATCCTCAGCATGCTTGCTCAGCGTACTCAGCTGCCGAATGATGTTGGCTAGCGAGTGGTTCGTCACACATTCCAACTCATTCTGTATACCCTGTCCCACCTCGACTCGACTCACATGGGTCGGCTCGACTATTCGCTGGATGAACGGCATGGTCTAGATTTAACTGCAAAAGAAACAATCATTTTAAATAAACTGCTGACACATGCCCCACAACCTCTTTATTACACTATTAATGGGATCCAAAGCAGAAACCGTCTTAGTTAACCAACCGTGTTATATCCAAACAAAAATGTGTAGATTATATAGAAAAATGACCATTTATGGTCATTTTTCTATATAATCTACACATTTTTGGGATCCATCTTGAAACTGTGTTATATCCAAATCGTGTAATAATGAACCGTGTTATAACTAGGTTGTGGTGTTCTGAAAACAGTCCAAGCTTGGTTTTTGGTTTTATGACACTTTCAAGACTATTTCACTTATTTCGAGCAGATCATTTAATCAGAGGTTGGCAAACCAGACAACCCGGAGAAAAAACACCTGACAGTCAATTGCAGAACATGACCCAACCTAGGCTCGAACTCATAGCGGTCAGAAATGTAATGAAGATTCAAATGTAGCTTGGATTTTTTAAAATAAATCTTCATAAACCCAGATGAACAATCAATAGATTTATTGAGAGGAAAGGAATATATAATTATGAACAAATCATTTCATTTAGACTGTTAAGTGTTTTTTTATTTATTAACTTGTGTACATCCTGATCAAGAAAACAATCAAAGAAAATACTTCCTTTTTGTGTTTTAACACATTCCAAAAGCAATGCAGGCCCCAATCTTAACATATTTTTGACCCATTTCATACCAGAACCCCATCCCCCCCCCCCCCCCCAAAATGGTAGCTGGCAAACAGTGCAGGCCCAGGTCAGAATTCTGCAGCATCTGATCATGGCCTACACTGCTTGCAAAAAATTCCGCCATTTTCCAAATAAATTTTGAAGAAAATACAACCTGACACCCCTAAATTTTGAAAAGAAGTTCTGCTTTATATAAGGAGGAAGATTCCAAATGGTACAAAAAGGGTTCACTCTTATCCTGCTGTTCGCGACAACCCCTATCTTTGGAAACAGTGTAGATCCTGATCAGATGGCTTCTGAAGGATCTACGCTGTTTGATATTCAGTTTACAGATTTGTAAGAATAAATTACATCAAGTAATTTGATTGGCTGATTGTTTGATAATCAGTGGTGGGTGTGGCATATTTAAATATTCAGCAGGTCAAGGGTTAAAAACAAATCAACCTGACAACCCGACATTTCAAAAGGGAGAAAATTTTCAGGAGGCTTAAAGAGTTCCATAGCAACAGATAAGGTGAGTTAGTCTGTTTATCTTGAGGTTTTACGTCCCTGTCAACACTATTCAGGTCATTTTGGAGTCAATGCTTCCAAATTTGTGGGAATTTTCATAATAGTGTGGGTTATATTTTCTAGTACTTTGGTCATTGATTTCCCTGTGGAACTTGGAATATTTGTTTGTATGTTTGTTTGTTTGATTTGAGGTTTAACGTCCCCGTCAACACTGTAAAGGTCATTTTGGAGAAATGACATCTCAAGCCCTGTCGCCCAATGAAACCAATAGGGTTTATAAGCATGGGCGGGCCGACTCGCACTGCTTTTCCTGGGCAAGCTTAGACCCACTAAACGGTTTACCAGTACTCGTGTGCGGGTGGGTTTCAGCTCTGCGTGGAAGGATCATGCAGCCCATCTATTTCTTGAAGCCTCAATAGGCGGGGGCTTTGAGGATCACTGATGAGACCTAACTGGCCGAAACTAGCTAGTATGGCCCAGAAAAATCGTGTATGCTCTATGATTTTCAGTTCTGTACTGAAGTCCTATCTTCTAAATGATCATCTTTTTTTCAGAACATTTTACCCGATATAAGGATGAAATGAAATTCCAAGCCCTACCGCCCAAAGACACCTCTAGGGTTTAAGGAGCATTTCTACTTGCACCAGCTTTCCTGGGCAGGCTAGGACCTTCCAAGCAGTTTACCAGTTCTCAAGTTCAGTTGGTTTCAGCTGATAGCACCATGCAGCCCAGTCTATTTCTCCAAGTCCTGATGAGCGGGGGTGTCAGACAAGATCCGTATTTGGTGATAACTCCATACACCATAGCCAGTTGCATCATTTGCTGGCTCCCAGCTTGCGCATTGTCAATACTGGAAAAACAGGTAATCAGACCCCCCTGACCTTTCAAGGTCAGGGGGGTCTGGTTACCTGTTTTTCCAACACTGATTATCTTCAGACTAGGAACCAGCAGATAATGCAAAAAATGTGAATAGGGGGTGCCAGATAAGGTGGGTATTTGGTGATAACTAAGGGATGATTTTCCTTATTTTTCCATGTAAATATGAAGAATTTACAAAAATTAACCTTTAATTATCACCAAATTCCCTAGCCCCAGTCCATCGGGGCTTGAAGAAATAACTATGGGCTGCATGATGCTTCCAGGCAGAGCTGAAACCGACCCGCACAGGAGTACTGGTAACCCGCTTAGAGGATCTAAGCCTGCCCAGGCAAAACGGTGCGAGCCGGCCCGTCCATGCTTATAAACCCTATTGGTTTCATTAGGCCGCAGGGCTTGAGATGTCATTTCATCTCGATGTCGGGTAAAAGTCCCACAAAATTGGAAGCAACGTCTCCAAAATGACCTCTACAGTGTTGACGGGGACGTTAAACCTCAAATCGAAAAACAATATCAACAAATCCCCACCTTATATTCTTCTATGGATTCATAACTATGGATTCATAACAGCTCCAGAAAAGGCACTTTTTCAATACTAGAAATTTCTGCATTAGAAGCACCTCAGATGCAGATCTTTGAAAGGTTAACCCTTGTCCTGCTGAATATATTAATTTGCCACACTCATTACAGATTATCTGCCAATCAGATTGCTTGATGCAAATTATTGCAATAAATTCACAATCTGAATGACAAACAATGTAGATCCTGATCAGATGGCTTCTGAAGAAGCCATCTGATCTGGATCTACATTGTTTGAAAGATAAGGCATTTCTGGGCTCAGCAGGACAAGGGTTAAAGGGTTGAATAAACTTCACAGCTCATGCATACCTTAATGATCCTAAGTATTGGGACAGACAGGCCTGAGAAAAACAGTACAGACCAAGATTAGACTGCTCCTTCAGGAGCAGTCTGATCAGGGTCGGCACTGTTTGCCATTCCGTCTGCAACTTTTGGACTCCTTGCTGGATCATGAAAAAAAATCATTAAAATTTTATGAGAATTACAGCAAGTTTTCAAGGTGTCAGAATTTTTATGATTTTTACAGTACATTTCTTGTTAGTCTGGCTCCAGACCCTTTCTTTACTTTTTCTCTCTTTCTTTTTCTTCTGGAAGGGACATAAACCTTACATAGCTATAGAATTGAGTTTTACTTCGGTCCCTTGGCTAGAAGCCAGAGGTAACTTGAAATTAGATTTAAGAGGAACAGGATAAAAATAATATAAAGAATGAGAGAGTCAGATATAAAACAAAAACGACTGTAGCCAGTCTAATTTCTTGTATGCATTGGTTAAATACGTAAAGTTCAGTTTGCCCCAGGTTTGGACAACAAAACTGATCTGGTATGTGATACAATATAATATTTTGAATAGAAGTCAAACATATGCAAGTACATGCCCTCTAAACTTTTGCCTACATATATCTTTAACCCTTATCTTGCTGAATATTCATGTAAGCCACACCTATTTCTGTCTATAAACCAATCAAATTACTTGATGTAATTATTGCTACAAATTCATAAACTGAATACCAAACAGTGTAGATCCTGATCAGATGGCTTCTTCAGAAGCCATCTGATCTGGATCTACACTGTTTCCAAAGATAGGGGTTGTCGTGAACAGCATTGTAAGAGTTAAAAAAGCAATTTAAGCCAGCATACAGTCTAACAGAGGAGAATTTGCTTCCCCCAATGTTAACTGGAGAGTTATCTCCCACTGAGTATCACTGGAGGGTACCACCAGAAACAATGGTCCCGATCAATATTACACATTAGGGTAACAGTTCTGTGTGACATAGTGCATTTTTTTCATATCTCCAACATGGTTGTTTTTCTCAAGAAAATTTGTTATATTTTTCCTTATTTAAATTATACTCCCAAATATAGGACGCCCCCCGCCCAATGGGGCTTGAAGAAATATATGGGCTGTATGATGCTTCCACGCAGAGGTGAAACCGACCGCACACGAGTATTGGTAAACCACTTAGAGGATCTAAGCCTGCCCTATTGGTTTCATTGGGCGACAAGGCTTGGAGGTCATTTCATCTCAATGTCGGGTAAAAGTCCCACAAAATTGGAAGTGACGTCTCAAAAATGATGTATACAGTGTTAATGGGGACTTTAAAACCTCAAATCAAACAAACAAACCCAAACATAGGTTGTGGGTGCTTGTTAGAACTGTCTTATTTAAGGTAGTTCGAATGAGTATCAACAGCCTATGTCCTGGAGCAGAAAAAAGGAAAATAATGTATACCTCTGTGAACCCATTTTCTCTAAAGTTGGGTTTACAAGGGGTATCCATCACACAGATCTTGTAACATGATGATATACATTTGTACCTATGCTTCCATTAATAGGCACAAGTGTTTGATTATTTCCAACTTCATTTCCTTTTTTTTTTTTACGGCCCCTGCCCATAGGGGCTTGAAGAAATATATGACCTGCATGATGCTTCCACGCAGAGCTGAATCCGGCCTGCACACAAGTACTGGTAAACTGCTTAGAGGATCTAAGCCTGTCCAGGAACCGCAGTGCGAAGCGGACCATCCATGCTAATAACCCTATTGGTTTCATTGGGCAACAGGGCTTGAGATGTCATTTCATCTCAATGTCGGGTAAAAGTCCCACAAAATTGGAAGCAACGTCTCCAAAATGACCTATACAGTGTTGACGGGGACGTTAAACCTCAAATCAAACAAAATCATTTCCTTTTTGAATTTCAAAGTTAACACAACCCCCCCCCCCCCCCCACCCCTCCATTCCACCCTCCACATTGGTGCCAGGAGAAATAGACTGAGCTGCATGATGCTTCCAAGCATAGCTAAAACCAACTGCACGCGTACTGGTAAGCCTGCCCAGGCAAAATGGTGCAAGTGGGATTGTCTCGACATATAAACCCTTCTGGTTTGTTTGTGCGGAAGGTCTTGAGATTCCATTTTATCTCAATGTTAGGCGAAAGTCCGACAAAACTGGAAGCTACGTCTCCAAAATGACGTAAATAGTGCTGACAGGGACATCAAACCTCAATTCAAACAAACACATCAAGTTAACATATTCATTTATTTCTGTCAAGGGACATGCCCTAAAATTCATTTTATAATGTATTTCCTAAAAGTATGTTATGCTCGATTACTGTATCTACTGTATGCATTCAGACAGATAGGCCTGAGCAAACAGTGTAAACCCAGATGAGACGCCGCAAAATGCGGCGTCTCATCAGGGTCAACACTGTTTGAAACACTTCTAGCTATATCTAAACAAAACATCCGGCAGTAAATTGTTATGGAGCGCATTTTAGAACAACTATGGTAAGGTGCTGAGGTGTCCAATATTATGAATAAATACGAGGATTGTTCAAATATGAATGCAAGTAGAACGTTTTCTCATGCACTAATGCGAAATTCACCTGGAAATAAATATCACAGCGTAGAAAAACATTTTACCTATACATTGATACCAAACCTGTTAAAATCCGTCCACTTTAGCCATGTATATCGTTCGATAAACACTGTCTACTCTTGTATACTAATACAAAACATGGTTGGAAGAAGGTCAGAGTACGCCGTTGAAATACGGTCCTATATTAAGAATCGTTGTATTCTTGGTATACGGTGCAAAGACATTTTTGATGAAATATGTTCGGTTTATGGGCATAATGAAATGTCTTTTCCGACAGTTTTTTGTTGGTGTAAGAAATTCAGCTGTGGGCTAGGCTCAACAGAAGATGCACCACATGATCGTCGTCCGAAAAGAGCAACATCTGCCAAGATGGTTGCTAGAGTGAAAGAAATAGTTGCTACCAATGCACGATACACCACTAGGCAAATAGCTAGTATGGTTGGCATCTCATTAGGAGCAGCTCATACAATTCTGAAACGGGATTTGAAAATGAGAAAGATCTGTGCTAGATTGATCCCCCATCTGTTGACAGATGAGCAGAACAAGACACACGTTCAGTGCGCCAAGAAGTTGCTTAAAAAGTTTCCAAATTAAAATGCACAGTCTTACACTAATGTTGTCACAGGTGACGAGACATGGATTCACTTTTTTGAGCCAAAACGAAAGATTCAGAACAAAATATGGACAACAAAGTATTGCAAAAGACCATGCATTGCAAAGCGGACCATGAGCATCAAGAAGGTAATGTATGCCATATTCTTTTCAAATCAGGGCCCTGCTATTCAGGTTGCTGTGCCTAAAGGCAAATCTGTAAATGAGAAGTTTTACAAGAATAAAGTTCTTTGAAAATTGAAGAAATATTTCAAAGAACGAAGACCCGCAACTGGTTTGGCCAATGTCAGATTGCTACATGACAATGCGTCATCGCATAAGGCGTTCATTGTGCAAGACTATCTGAAGCAGGAAAAGGTTGTTGAACTCCCTCACCCCCCCCCCCCCCCCCCCCCCCCCCCCCCCCGTATTCCCCTGACCTTGCCCCGTGTGACTGTTTTTGTTCCCGCGGCTGAAAAAATACCTTTCTGGTTGAAAATTTGTACAGCGCAAACACCTCGGTTCTGCAATATTCCAGTGCCTTCATAGTGTACCTCAAAAAGACTACCAAAATGCATTCAATGATTGGATCAGAAGACTGAAAGTTTGTATATCTGTTAAAGGGAAAACTTTGAGGGGACAAAATAAATTTTTCATCGAAATCTATCACGGAATCATTTTTATGTGCTTAGTTGCATTCATATTTGAACAGTCCTCGTACGGTACTGATAAAAGCTATAGAACTGCTATTGTTTGTTTGTTTGTATTGGAGTTTAACAGCCCAGCCAACACTATTTAGGTCATTTTTGAGCCGGTCAGTATACCTATCCACACTATTCCTGGGCAGACTTATACGTAAGCTGTTAACTAGTACAGTGCACATTCTTTTGCAAGAAACTGACAACTGCCCTTCTTGAATCAGCAGAAGGGAGAGAATGACTGTAGAAAAGTTTTCATGATCAGTCTCCACCAAAGAATGTTGCCAGCCCCGGCAGGTATCTAACCCCTGTCCTTTTGATCACCAGTCAGATGCCCATCCCACTGAGCTACCGAGGCCGGCGTTTAGAACTGCTATACCTGCATGGCTTTTAAAGGGAGGAAAAGTGACTATCAGTCAACATTTCTCTAAAACTTGTTCTTACATGTATATAAACATCGAAAAAGAAAGATTCATTTTTGGGTTGACTGTTTATCAACCGACCCTAAGTTATCAGATGATCATGAACCTTTCCTGCAATTGTCCATGTGATTATCAATGACCAATGAGAGGCAACTCCTGCAAAAGTATTTCTGTCTCCCATGTCAATAGGGGTCAACTTTTAAAAGCAAATTCTTTCCTTTAAGAAAGAAACAGGGCTTACAGAATGGAACAGGGCTTACAGAAACAGGGCTTACAGAAAAGCGAACAGGAGTGAGTGTTTGAGTTTTACGTCCCACCAACAGCTAAGGTCATACAGAGATGGGACTTCCGTTTAAAGACTCATCCGAAAATCTGGAGAAGCCCGGGATCAATCCTGCGATCCCTGGTTTACAAGGCAAATAGCGTAACCACTACACCACGGAGGCTTCTAAAAGCGAACAGAAAGTCCCTAAAGTTGTCTCCCTTTGGAAAAAGGCAGAAAAAATACACCAGGTGTTCCAATTCCCATTAGGCTAAACTGCATGGAAATCAGGCTTACACTCGCGTCACAACATACTTGTTTTCACAATGTTCTGAAAATTGTTACCAGACTCCAATGTTGTCCGAATAGAATGGACATAAAAGCAATCACTTACCATCTGTTTTTTTTTTTTTCTAGTTAAAATGTTTGGGTTGTCATGGTTATTTTATTCCTTATAGGTTAACATCATTTGCTGTACTTTGAGTAAACAGTACAGATCCCAATCAGAAGCCGCATTCTTTAACAAATCTTTGATACACTTTTTGAAATGAAGAATAGTACCAAATATTCAGTAATTACGGTTAACCCTTTTTGTATCAAATGGAATCTTCCTCCTTATACATGTATATAGCACAAGTCCATTTCAAAATTTAGGGGTGTCAGATTGTGTGTTCTTCAAAATTCGTATGGAAAATGGCTGAAGGTTTTGCAAACAGTGTAGGCCCTGATCAGACGCCGCGTACTGCGGCATCTGATCTGGGCCTGCACTGTTTGCCAGGGTACCCGTTTCTGGGTTTCCGGAACAAAATGGGTTAACTTGGTATCCCAAACTTGATATTCCCAGGACAGTTTTACACTAACTTTTTATCTGACTGACTATAGCATAATTACATGACTTTTTGTACATATTCAAATCAACACAACTCAGCAAATTTATAATGCCATGTGAATGTATGAGACTGTACACGTTCAGGGGAGCAAACTCTTAGGGTTCATACACTCTCCCTTATAAATGCAGCCAAATTAATAATTTGCTCCTCGGGCTCAGGTAAAGATTTGTTCCTGGAGGAACTTGCTCCTCAGGCTCACATAGGTAAGAAATTGTTCCTGGAAGAACTTGCACCTCAGGCTCCCAAAGGTATTAAGGCTTTACTCCTGGAAGAACTTGCGCCTCAGGCTCCCAAAGGTTTTGCTCCAGGAAGACCTTGCTCCTCAGGCTCTTAAAGGTAAGAATTTGCTCCTGGAAGATCTTGCTTCTCAGGCTCCCAAAGGTAAGAACTTGCTCCTGGAAGAACTTGCTCCTCAGGCTGTTAAAGGTAAGAATTTGCTCCTCGAAGATCTTGCTCCTCAGGCTCTTAAAGGTAAGAATTTGCTCCTGGAAGATCTTGCTTCTCAGGCTCTTAAAGGTAAGAATTTGCTCCTGGAAGATCTTGCTTCTCAGGCTCTTAAAATTAAGAATTTGTTCCTGGAAGAACTTGCTCCTCAAGCTCTTAAAGGAAAGAATCTGCACCTTGAAGTTCTTGCTCCTCAGGCTCCCAAAGGTAAGAATTTGCTCCTGGAAGATCTTGCTCCTCAGGCTCTTAAAGGTAAGAATTTGCTCTTGGAAGATCTTGCTCCCCAGGCTCTTAAAGGTAAGAATTTGCTCCTGGAAGATTGTGCCTCAGGCTCTTAAAGGTAAGAATTTGCTCCTGGAAGATCATGCTCCTCAGGCTCTTAAAGGTAAGAATTTGATCCTTGAAGATCTTGCTCCTCAGGCTGTTAAAGGTAAGAATTTGATCCTGGAAGATCTTGCTCCTCAGGCTCTTAAAGGTAAGAATTTGCTCCAGGAAGATCTTGCTCCTCAGGCTCTTAAAGGTAAGAATTTGCTCCTGGAATATCTTGCTCCTCAGGCTCTTAAAGGTAAGAATTTGCTCTTGGAAGATCTTGCTCCTCAGGCTCTTAAAGGTAAGAATTTGCTCCTGGAAGATCTTGCTCCTCAGGATCTTAAAGGTAAGAATTTGTTCCAGAAAGATCTTGCTCCTCAGGCTCTTAAAGGTAAGAATTTGCTCCTGGAAGATCTTGCTCCTCAGGCTCTTAAAGGTAAGAATTTGCTCCTGGAAGATCTTGCTTCTCAGGCTCTTAAAGGTTAGAATTTGCTCTTGGAAGATCTTGCTCCCCAGGCTCTTAAAGGTAAGATTTTGCTCCTGGAAGATCTTGCTCCTCAGGCTCTTAAAGGTAAGAATTTGCTCTTGGAAGATCTTGCTCCTCAGGCTCTTAAAGGCAAGAATTTGCCCCTGGAAGATCTTGCTTCTCAGGCTCTTAAAGGTAAGAATTTTCTCCTGGAAGATCTTGCTCCTCAGGCTCTTAAAGGTAAGAATTGCCTCCTGGAAGATCTTGCTTCTCAGGCTCTTAAAGGTAAGAATTTGCTCCTGGAAGATCTTGCTCCTCAGGCTCTTAAAGGTAAGAATTTGCTCCTGGAAGATTGTGCCTCAGGCTCTTAAAGGTAAGAATTTTCTCCTGGAAGATCTTGCTTCTCAGGCTCTTAAAGGTAAGAATTTTCTCCTGGAAGATCTTGCTCCTCAGGCTCTTAAAGGTAAGAATTTGTTCCTGGAAGAACTTGCTCCTCTGGTTCTTAAAGTAGAATTTGCTCCTGGAAGAACTTGCTCCTCATGCTCTTTAAATAATAAAGAACTTGCTCCTCAAGAACTCCCTCCTCAGGAGCAAAGAGCTTTCCTTTCAGAGTATACCCCTCTCTTAGGGTTCAGTTTGCAGGAAAACAAATACAATTTTACTCAGGGCTTTGTCTCCATTTACATGGATGCATAGTACTATACCTCCACCGTAAAAATCCTAAAAATTTGAACACCTTGAGGACTTGCTGTAATTCTCCTAAAATGTTAACAGATTTGTTTCTTGACCCAGCATGGAGTCCAAAAAGTGCAGACAGAATGGTAGGCAAACAGTGTAGACCCTGATCAGACTGCTTCTTCAGGAGCAGTCTGATCTTGCTTAGGCCTATCTGTCCAAATACTTAGGGTTATTAACCCATACAGTACCTTGGCAAACAGTGCAGGCCCAGATCAGACGCCGCAGAACGCGGCGTCTGATCAGGGCCTACACTGTTTACAAAAAGTTAAGCCATTTCCCGAATAAATTTTGAAGAAAACACAACCTGTCACCCCTAAATTTCGAAAATGCACTCCTGCCATATATAAGGTGGAAGATTCCATTTGGTACAAAAAGGGTTAATCTAGTTTCTATATCTAGAATTTCAAGACTCTTGCTAGTCTGTATAGGTAAGCAGGCTGGTTCGAGTTGACTCTCCAAAACAGGTTTGGTCCCCCGCCCATTGGGGCTAGAAGAAAAAGATGGGCTGCATGATGCTTCCACGCAGAGCTGAAACCAATGGCACACGAATACTGGTAAACTGCTTAGAGTATCTAAGCTTGCCCAGGCAAAGCGGTGCGAGTTGGATCGTCCATGCTTATAAACCCTATTAGTTTCATTGGGGGGCAGGGCTTGAGATGTCATTTCATCTCAATGTCAGGTAAAAGTCCCACAAAATTGGAAGCAATATGTCTCCAAAATGACCTATACAGTGTTGACGGGGACATGAAACCTCAAACAAACAAAGACAGGTTTTCTTGTGATTAGGGATACTCTCAAAGGTGATACATTTTCTTCACCAATATTCTGCTGAATAAATTAATTTGCCACACCCATTTTGGACTATCAACCGGTCCAATTGCTTGAAATAATGTATTCATTCAAATTTGCAAACAGAATGTCAAACAGTGTAGATCCAGATTGGATGGCTTCATCAGATGGCTTCTGAATATGATCTGGATCTGCACTGTTTGCAAATTGTAGGGGTTGTCATGTTTAGCGAGATAAGGGTTAACCCATTGCATGCTGGGAAACCCCTAAAGGGGTATCCTGACAAACAGTGCAGGTCCAGATCAGACGCCACAGAATGTGGCGTCTGATCAGGGTCTGCACTATTTGCTAACATAATTTTCCGTCAAAAATAGAATAAAAATGAAATAAAAAAATAGGCCTGACACCCCTTACATGACAAATGGACTTGTCCAACATATAGCAATGGAAGAGTCCACAAGTATACAATGGGTTAAACAGTTCTAGTTTGAGAATGAGCACTGTTTAGTTAGCTATTCAAGCCTGCCCTGAGACAGTTTGGTTAGGTTAACCCTTGTCCTGCTGAATATTTAAATATGCCACACCCACTACTGATTATCAGCCAATCAGATTACTTGATGCAAATTATTGCAGCAAATTCATAAACTGGATGGCAAAAAATGAAGATCCTGATCAGATGGCTTCTTCAGAAGCCATCTGATCTGGATCTTCATTGTTTGAAAGATAAGGCATATCCGGGCTCAGCAGGACAAGGGTTAACTGACCAACTCCATATGACCTAAACAGTGTTGACTGTGACGTTAAACTCGAAACCAACCAAACAAACATAGTATTATGAAGTTGTGTATATATCCTGATAGTGGTACCATATCGCTTTTCTATACTCCATATGTTACCTACATGCACTGCAATTTATTCCCCCTTATTGTATAGCCTATTCATTTATTGTCCAATTATTTAATTAAATACACAAATCTGAGATTGGTCAATAACTGACACAAATAATACACTCAAATATCACTTCTCAAGCACCAAAAGGCCATCAGAAACCCTTCAAATCAGTCAATACACAAGTTGTATTTATCCTAATAATACGGCAGAAAAAAAATATGAGGCAACTATGAAGAATGACTACACCTTTAGGGGAGGATAACTCTTTCAAAACTATTTTTGACTCCCTTATCAGAAGGAACAAAGTAGCTCATTAGGATTAAGTTCTATGCATTAAGGATAGACCCAGTTTTCGGTGGGGTTCCTAATATGGTTAACCTCTCACTAAGGCTGGCACGATTAATCGGATAATCGATTAATCAATCGATAAATTCCACAAAAATGATTATCAAAACTCTTTTACTTGTCATTGATTATTTGATACGTACAACTTACTACCCAAAGTTGTGCCTAAAATATCTGGATGACTGGCAAACAGTGCAGACCCTGATGAGACGCCGCGTCTGCAGCGTCTCATCTGGGTCTACACTGTTTGCTCAGGCCTTTCTGTTCAAATACACATGGTAAACTACAAAAAATAGTTGTCATGCTCAGACAGAAAGCCAGACAGGTAAAACTATAACCAAATCTTCAGTGATTACATGTACCAATCGATTATCGATCACAATGACAAAACTGAAAATCGATTATCTTTTCAGTTCCGATAAGGCAGCTCTACCTCTCATCATGCTGATAGGGTTTTGTTTTTATGGTCCTTTTTTGATTCCTTCATTAATCTGAGAAGGGGGGGATGGTGTGGGGTGGGTGACGGAGGCAGAAGCTGCAGTACCTGGAGAACAACCACCTGGCCTTTGAGTCTAACACATAGTCCGGGGCTCCGAGCTACGCTCAAACCTACCTGAAAGTGGACATTTTCAAGAAAGCTGATCTGAATCTATACTGTTTGTCATTCTGCTCCTGATTGCCATCATGCAACACAAATAGCTGCAAATGGGGAGGAGTGTTACATACATGGAGAGGGTTAAAATGGGCAAACAGGAAAACACAAAAGTGGGTAACAAAAAAATATGCCAGGTTCATACACCTGTGGACACAAAAGCGTTCAAAGTTTGATGAGCTTCATTTCATTCTGACTTGAAACATCATTCAATATATCCTAACATCCTATCAGTCAACTTCCAGACAGTAATAAATTCAAAACGCAAGGTTGTGTACATTTCATTACTGACTCCTGCACTGTCCAATCAAAATACATCTCAAATGTCAATCAGAAAGTGTTTTCCAAAATGAGACCAATCAATTGCTTGATCTAGTTTTAGAATTCTTTGATGAATGACATTTGCTTGTCAAACTAACTTGATGCAAAGAGATACATTGAAAGTTATTTCATAGGAGTTTGAACGCTTTTGTGTCCACAGGTTCACTAAAAATTTGTCTCATTGAGGCATCAAAGTAAAATACTCCTGTCCCATCCAAATTGTTTTCAAAGCTTTTATTTACGGTAAATAATGTACAAAGTATCTTCAGTGAAGTACTCTGATGGTCCTTAGTTGTGTTCTATTCTCTTTTATCTGGCATTAAATCACAGTGACCCGCGTGGCCACCTTTGCAATACCCCAACACTTAAGACAAAATAAATTTTATCTAAATTTTTCTTCCTCTTCTTTCCTTATTAGCAAATGAATCATGTTTTTCTGACATACATGTATCATGCCTGTTTGGATAAATGGAGATAGAAGAATTTTGTCCTTAATTCATCTTCATGATAGCATAATGATCCTAAGGATTAGCACAGATATGCCTAAGCAAACAGTGCAGATCCAGATCAGACTGCTCCTGAAGGAGCAGTCTGATCAGGGTCTACACTGTTTGCCACTCCATCTGCACCTTTTGGACTCCTTGTTAGATCATGGAACAAATTTGTTAAAATTTTAGGAGTGAGTGAGTGAGTTTTAGTTTTACGTCCCACCAACATCTAAGGTCATACGGAGACGGGACCTCGGTTTAAAGATAAAATTTTAGGAGAGTTACAGCAAGTCTGCAGGGTGTCCTAATTTTTAGGATTTTTACAGTATATGCACAAGCAGGTCTTTTACCCATATTCATTAATGTGCTTTTGAAGGCAGGAAATTGACACACTTACATGTACTTAAGGGGAGAGGCTACACTATCAGGAGAGACAACTCTTTTAGTCAGGGGAGACAACTGCTTGAAAAGTATTTTTGTTTCCCATATCAATAGCGGTCAACTCTTAAAGGAAAGAATTTGCTCCTGAGGAGCAAATTCTTTCCTTTAAGAGTAGACCCCTTTTTCTCTGGGTTAGAAATTATAGACAAGCGAACAGGAAGTCCCCAAACTTGCCCCCCTTTGAAAAATGGCAGAAAAAATCTGCCAGGTGTTCCCATTCCCCTTAAAGAGCAAATTCCTTTCACACCTATTAATCCTCGTCCTGCTGAATGAATTCATTAGGCCATACCTGTTTCTGACTATCAACCAATGAAAATTACTCTTTCCCAAGCTGAATAAAAACAGTGCAGATCCTGGTCAGATGGCTTCTTGCTCTGGATCTACACTGTTTGCAAATGAAGGGGGCTAACTAAAAAACAAAAATATTTTTGAAAGAGTTATCTCCCCTCTTATCAATAGGGAGCTACATATACGCCTCCTAGTGGAAAGAATGAGTTCCTTAAGAGTAAAGCCTTTCCCTCTATTTATAAGAGACAAAAATAGAAAAAGTTGCCTCCCCTGAGAATTAATTTCTTTTATAGATACACCAGGGAAGGAAATTCTTATATTGTTCCTCCACCTCACAATAAGAACCAGCGACTGTTACGGGTGGCAGGAATACACAATGTGCAAAAAGAATTGATTCTCTCGTATCTTGTTGAGCAGGTACATACATGTACTTAACCCATAAAATGTCGAGAATATCTACGGTACATCTGAAAATGTCATCTGCTGAATCTTCTTGCAAACTTCTTAACCCTTATCTTGCTGTTCACGACATCCCCTATCTTTGCAAACAGTGTAGATCTAGATCAGATGGCTTCTGAAGAAGCCATCTGATCAGGATCTACACAGTTTGACATTCAGTTTATGAATTTGCAGCAATAAACTACATCAAGTAATTTGATTGGTTGAGAGACAGAAATGGGTGTGGCTTAACTGAATATTCAGCAAGAGAAGGGTTAAAAATATTTTTGCATACAGGCAAACAGTGAGAACCCAGATCAGACTGCTAATAGATCTGGACCCACACTGTTCACAAAATGAGTTTTAAAGTAACTTGCAGTATCTGATGACAAAGCAGACAACTGTTGTGATTGGAATTTTATGGGTTAAAATGAAAGCAGGTCTATAAAAGTTTCTAACATTACCTGACAACAAATTATAATTTTTCTGAGAAAATCAGTACGAATATTGCCAAATAATTGTTAATACTTTCATAAATGTCAAAAGGTAAATGATGATATTTGGGCTCTAAAAACGTAAATTCTACAACTGGTCTAAAAGCGATCCTGGATTTCATCCTTATTGTACAAATCTCGTATAACCATGATATTACAAAATTCAGTCATACTATCTCCCTGGTTCCTCAGAAGCCATCCAGGTAGGGGATGTCGACTTGTCCCTTACAGTCGGATAGCGGTTAAGGTGTCAAGTTTATTTTTTGATTCATTGTTTCATAAAAATCCATGCCTTACAAGCCTACGTCTCTTTTACAAGACAGGTGAAAGTTAAAAACTTATCACACATAAGCATTCCTTACATATTCATGGTTACAGGGCCATACTGGCTATTAACCCTTATGGCACCGAGAAAAACTACATCTGAAAATGTCATCTGCTCATGTCGTCTGCTGAATATTTTTGCAAACTTTTTAAAAATATTTTTGCATACAGGCAAACATTGTGGGTCCAGATCAGATTGCAGTCTGATCTGGGTTCACACTGTTTGCAAAAAAATACTTTTAAGGTAGACGACAAAGCAGAGGACAATTGTTGTGATTGGTAATTTATGGGTTAAGATAAAAGCGGTTACTGATATACAATACTATTATAAACAGAATAGATACTTTTATGTTGATCTTTAGAAGGGAGATAATTTTTTAACTTCCTGCTTTCTTAACTTTAAAAAGTTAGAAGTCTCTGTGGTGTAGTGGTTACGCTACTCGCCTTATCAACCAGGGATTGTGGGTTCGGTCATGGGCTTCAACAGACTTTATGATGAATCTTTTGGTCCTGTCTCTGTATGACCTAAATCACCTTAGCTTTTGGTACGACGTAAAACTTAAACGCACACAGAAGTAAACAGTCCCTTTGAAAAGGAGTTTAATCTCAACACTTGTCCTCCTGTACCATTATAACACCTAACTTTGTGAACAGAAAGACATGGTTACAGTTCTTGCGCATAACATGCTTACTCAATCGTGTGCACAATTGCATCAAAGTACCATCAATATACATGTATCTCAAAAGGTATTGGAGTTAAGGCCACCACAAGGTTTTGTCTACTGGTGGAAGACATATGGATAGAGGGACACCAGGCTGATCGCTATATCCCCTGAACCTATTCGGCTTGTAGGGGGATAAAAAGACAAGAGGCCCATGGGCCACTATGCTCACCAGAGCTCAGATGGGCACTGCCCATCCTGCCCAATGGCAGCCATGTATTTTAACATGATATCATTTTAATCCACCAAATGAACCCCCATGTCCAAATGAGCACCCATGTGGACTCAGCATCTGAAAAGTTAGGCCTTTTATGAAGTAGAGGGGGTGGGGCATGGACCCAATGGAGCCCTGGTTGGTATCACTAAATGCGTCTTATCATAAGAAACAAAAATATATATGGTTTAGCAGTGGGGATCTGTAAGGCCTCTTTAACAGTTGAGGGGTTGGGGCATGCCCTGTTGATCCCAGGAAAGCCCAAACTGTTGTCCCTAAATGTGTCTTATCATAAGGACCAAGTATATATATGGTTCAGTGCTGGGAATCTGACCGGTTTCAGAGATTTGAGGCCCTTTTATGAAATAAGAATGGCCCCTGCGGACCCCGCTACAGTAGGTGTGCTAATAATAAGGAACAAGAACATATATGATTATGGGGTGGGGATTTGAATGGTTTCTGAAATATAAAGCCTTTTATGAAATGGAAGGGCGGGGCACATTGCCTCAGCACAAAGAGACCTCCAGGTTGGTGTGATTGAACGAGTCTTATCATAAGGAACAAGTATATGGTTTAGGGGTGGGGATCTGAACTATTTCTGATATATATGGCTTTTAATGAAGTAAAGCGGTGTGGCATGGCCTGGGCGTGCCCCGGGGACTCCCAAGCTGGTGTCACTGAATGCGTCTTATCATAAGAAAGATGAATATATATGGTTTAGGGTGGGGCTAAGAACATTCTCTGAGATATAAGGCCTTATGTGAAGTGGAGGGGTGGGGCAAGGCCCAGGGAGACTCCCAGGTTGGTGTCAATGAATGTGTCTTATCATAAGGAACAAGACTATATATGGTTAAGGGGTGGCCATCTGTAGGGTTTCCGAGATATTGTGATATTATGAAATGGAGGGGGTGGGGCATGGCCCCAGCATATCCCTGGGAACCCCCAGGTTGGTGTTACTGAATGCGTCTTATCAAAATGAACAAGAATATATATGGTTTAGGGGTGGGGATCTGAACAGTTTCTGAAATATATGGCCTTTTTTGAAGTGGAGGGGTGGGGCAAGGCCCCAACGCGTCTTTGAGGACCCCCAGGTTGGTGTCAATGAATGTGTCTTATCATAAGAAGCAAGCATATATATGGTTTATGGGCGGGGATCTGTAAGGTTTCCGAGATATTGGGCCTTTTATCAAATTGAGGGGGTGGGGCATGGCCCCGGTGCATCCAGGGGACTCCCAGGTTGATGTCACTGAATGGGTCTTATCAAAAGGAACAAGAATATATATGGTTTAGGGGTGGGAATCTGAATGGTTTCCGAGATATTGGGCCTTTTATAAAGTTGAGGGGGTGGGGCCTGACCTGTGCGCATTCCTGACGACCCCCAGGTTGGTGTTACTGAATTCGTCTTATCAATAGGAACAAGAATATATATGGTTTAGGGGTGGGGATCTGAACAGTTTCTGAGATATATGGCCTTTTGTGAAGTAGAGGGGTGGGGCAAGGCCCCAGCGCATCTCTGAGGACCCCCAGGTTGGTGTCAATGAATGTGTCTTATCATAAGAAGCACGCATATATATGGTTTAGGGGCGGGGATCTGTAAGGTTTACGAGATATTGGGCCTTTTATGAAATGGAGGGGGTGGGGCATGGCCCCGGCGCATCCAGGGGACTCCCAGGTTGATGTCACCGAATGGGTCTTATCATAAGGAACAAGAATATATATGGTTTAGGGGTGGGGATCTGAATGGTTTCCGAGATATTGGGCCTTTTATTAAGTGGAGGGGTTGGGCATGACCTCGGCGCATCCCTGAGGACCCCAAGGTTGGTGTTACTAAATGCGTCTTATCAATAGGAACAAGAATATATATGGTTTAGGGGTCGGGATCTGAATGGTTTCTGAGATATATGGCCTTTTATGAAGTGGAAGGGGTGGGGCATGGCCCCGGCACAACCTGGGGGACCCTCAGGTTGGCATAAAAGCATATGGCTGAAAGAATTTTACTCAAGAAACATTTCTATAAAAGTTTTGTCCAAATATCTGCAATGACTTGGCAGTAAATGCCATTTTTCAATTTTCCCCATTATAAGTCTATGGAAACTCTAAGTTGCCATAGCAACCAAACTAATGGGCCGATTTTCATAAAAAACACAAACTTTCAATCCCCCTGCCCAAGGATGCTACAGATAAAATTTGGGCTGAATCGGTCCAGTGGCTTCAGAGAAGAAGATGTTTGAAAGTGTTGACGTCAGACGACGACGACAACGACAACGACGACGACGACGACGCCGGACAACTGCCTATCCTATAAGCTCCCCCGGAGCCTTCGGCTCTGGTGAGCTAAAAAGGCTCTGCTCTCCAGATGCAAAGCCTTTTCTGAAGGAGTAGACATTTCTATAGATATGAGAGACAAGAAAGACTTGCCTCCTCTGAAAATGTATTGATTTCCCTTGAAGTCAAATAGATAGCATACCAGGAAGTTCATTTACTGTGATTTACGTCCAAATCCGTGCTTTGTATAATATTTGACAGTAGATAAAAACACTTGTAAAACCTATGTCAAATTTACACTAGAATGCAGTTGATGGCACGTCATCGCAAATCTCCCCACTTTCTCCACAGGGGCTGCCTAAGTACCAAATAACAACATGTACATGTATTTGCAATTGAATTTGACTGACACGTGAGCTTTTGACCCCTCCCCTAGGGCCAAAATCTGAACCCAGGGTAAAAAGTTTACTTGTATTATATTCTACATGTACTAATCATCCCCTTCGATTTGATATGCCACATATCCATGTTCTGAAAAACCCCAGGGTCAAAATTTTACTTGTATTACATTCTAGTGACCATCACCTTTGATTTGATATGCCCCATGACTATGGTAGAAAAAACGTTAATTTTGACACCCCGACTTACACAAGTCCGAAACCTGGGTCCGCAAAAATTCCTTTCAATATGTTCTACATATTTCAGTAATCATTACTTCTGCGAAGTTTGGTATCAAATCTACAAAATTGGCTTTGTAATTGAATTTAATTGATATTTGACCTTTTGATCCCCCACCCCCAGCCCCTGAGGGTGGGGCCAAAAATATGTGCTGTTGCACACCCCACTCATGAAAGCAACCCACACACCAAATTTGGTTGCCTTCCGGTAAATAGTTTAGGAGGAGATAGCATAACGGATGGACGGACAGAGGCAAATATAATATCCCCTCCGCTAAAGTGTGGGGATAATAAATACATGTACTTTGTGATGACTCTGGTCATCATTTCATTTTGTCAAATTAAATGATGACAAGAGTCATCACATAGTATTTATGTGGCAAACTGACAGTTTCTGGAGGCCTGTGCCCTTGAAAATAATGCCAAAATCTTTTAAATTCTTTTGTAGGGTACAATGGGGGTGGTTGGGCCCACAATATAGGTTTATATAAAGAAATACAGAAAACTATCTTTCAATTTTTACAAAATATACTCGAGCACTTTGAAAACGCAACATCATAAGGAAAATGTAAATATTTTTTAACTCACCAATTTTTTCAAAAAACGAATTTCATCACAAACAATATTCATCAAATGACTTTCGTTTGCCACAATCACATTAGAGCTGTCCCTTCACATTAGCAGTCTACACTGCGGCAAACACACCATGTGTCAGTCAAATCTCCAGCCACATCAATATCGGGTATGCCCACCTGCGCGCTGAGAGCATTCACGTAACCTGGACCGCATTGAACAACACAAACGTCGCACAGTACGTCGGGGGATGTTATCCCACTCTTGCTGAAGGGCTATCGCGAGCTGCCTCACAGTCTGTGGCGCGTTTTGACGTCCGTGTACACGACGTCCCAATTCGTCCCAAAGGTGTTCGATACAATTCAGATCGGGTGATTTCGGCGGCCAAGGGAGAACATTGATGCCTTCTTGACGTAAAAAGTCCTGCGTCAACCTTGCCGTGTGCGGGCGGGCGTTATCGTGCTGAAATAACATGGGGTTACATTGACGTCGCAACAATGGAACAAGCTCTGGCCGAAGAATCTCATCGACGTAACGTCTGGCGTTGAGATTTCCATGAATTATCAATAAACGCGAGCGAAAATTGTAATTGATGGCGCCCCAGACCATGACACCACCGCCTCCAAACCGGTCTCTTTCAACAACGCAGTTATCAGCAAACCTTTCGCCGTCACGTCGATAAACGCGTACCCGCCGGTCGGTTTGGTACAAATTGAACCTGGACTCATCGCTGAAGACGACGTCGTGCCAGTTGACACGTCTCTGGTGATTAAGTGCAAAGTTCATGCGAAGCTGACGATGACGTCATGTAAGTATTGGTCCGTGGTACGGACGCCGGCAACGAACACCAAATTCCTTAAGTCGTCGGGACACTGTCATACGATGAATACGTCGCCCTCGGTTGCCAATGACGACGGAAGCTGTTTGCGCGGCCGTCTGGAAACGATGCCGTAGGTGGAGTTGACGGATGTAATTATCCTGACGTCTTGACGTTACGCGCACTTGCCCAGGCCTGGGGCGGTCATTAACAGTTCCTGTTAACCTGACACGTTGAACGAGATGATATATTGTGGTTCTGTCAACATTAAAACGCCGAGCAATGTCCTTCTGTGAAATGCCAGCGTCCTAAAGGCCTAAAATCCGATTCCGATTTTCGTTATTTAGCCTTGGCATGCTCAGTTTTGTAAATTATCCAAATTTCAACCAAAAACCGATTTGAAGACAACTTTTGAAGAGATTGAATGAAAGATATCGGATGTACATGCGGAATTGACCATATAAACAAGGTCGTATCTCGGTGTGCACGTGCTACGATATCACGTGTAGTCGACCGATATTTTATCGATCTGACCACCTCATATGATTTTATTTATGGTGTATGGAAGCATATATCTGCTAATATGATTTTGGATTGGGCCATTTCAAAAATATTTAAAAAATATAATGTTGCGTTTTCAAAGTGCTTGAGTATACTTACCTTACCTGTTGCTATGGTTCAGACATAGACACAACACCATTATTCTTGGTTTGGTTTTGAGGTTTACTGTTTTACGGCCAAGTCAAGGCTGTTAAGTACATGCTGACTGAACAAGTTATTGAACCACATTTTACGGGCCGCGTCGTAAGTGGTTAATCAGTATGGTGAATATTCTTTTGCCAAAAAATTACACTACCCTGTTTGAATAAGTGTAAGGAAGAGAATGATTGTAGAAATCATTTCATGACAAGAATCTGCCTGAATCAGTGGAAGGGAGAGAATGACTGCAGAATAAAGCATTTCATGACCAATCTCCATGAAAGGTTGTTGCCCGACCAGGCCGTGACTGAACTCATAAACTCCTGATCACCATACTGTGCGAACAAATGAGCTACTGAGACTGACACACAACAGAGTTATACTAAGCAAGTTTTTAACCCTTGTCCTGCTGAATATTTATATATGCCACACCCACTACCAATTATCAACCAATCAGATTACTTGATGCAAATTATTGCAACAAATTCACAATCTGAATGGCAAACAATGTAGAAGCCATCTGATCTGGATCTACATTGTTTCAAAGGTAAGGCTTATCCGGGATTAGCAGGACAAGGGTTAATATGAAACATCTCTTATATCTAACACTAAGCAAAATAACTTATTAAGGGGAGTCATTGACACTGTTTTGCTATGGTATTTGCAGGAAATTTTGCACTATTTTGGCAGTATTTTCTACGTTCCCCAACTGAGGCCATTTGCATCTTGTTTGTCAGACCAAAAGAATGGATTTGGAAAGAGGCAGTCGTGTAAAAGCCAGCTTACTCTGCCCAAAGTCTAAGACCTTGCAGTAGAAACAGATGAAGGTCAACAGATAGACACCATAGCTCTTGACTTTAGCAAGGTGTTTGACAAAGTTCCACATGAATGACTTGAGCACTGTCAAGCTCCGACACAACAAAATATCCCTTACAGTGGATCCAGAGCTTCTTGACCAACAGGGGCTAACCAGGCCTGGTCAAAGGCCAGTTATCCATGATTACCCCAGCTGTATCTGGAGTACCTCAAGGTGGCATGCTCGGACCTTTGTTGTTCTGCCCATAAATAAATGACCTACCACAGAAAGTCAGCTCTAGAGCTTGCCTCTTTGGTATTGACAGCCTTTTATATCACAAGATCTCAAGCGTAACTGATACTGTAGTAGTTTGGCAAGATCTTGACAGACTACGGCAGTGCCCATAATGAAATACAGACTGGCAAAAGTCTTTTTAACCCAACCAAATGTGTGCCAGTCATGGTAACAAAACCTGGTTGGAGATTAGGAGCAACTTACATGTTCAAGATACATGGCATGAACTGTCAATCTTAAAGACTTGAAAGTACCTGGGCATCCTTCATTTCAGAAACATGTCATGGGAACCCAATTTTGATGTACTGTATTCGCCCTAATTACCGCACATGCTCCTATAAGCGCACACCAAAGCTATTTTGGAAAAAAATGCATAAGCGCACACCTTACAGTAACCTCCCATTGAAGCTTTCACAGGAAATCTATAAAAAAAAAACTTACCGTTATTTCTTCAACAGTGAAGGCAAAGCAACTGCATTTCTGTCAAATTCATTCAACAGCTCTAAGGCATCAGGGGACAGTTTCGCATTTGAGGGTGGACGTTTTTCAAAATATTATAGTAGGAGGGTCAATAATGGCATGGTTGCTCATAGAAATTGTGATATGTGGATATTTTTTGCCAATGTGGGCTTATTTGCTGAGTATCTGTACTTTTATGAAACGGAATAAGAAACTAACACCCCGGCTGTCTAGATGCTGTGCAAGTTCAAGGTGCAGCGGCATATCTGAATTCACGAAGGTAGGTTTGGCACTAAAAAAAGCCTGTTTTTCAAAGAGGATTCCTGAAAAAGTTTACTGGTTATGGTATACTTTTCTGTATATTTCTTTGCATGTGACTGAGTGTACATGACATTTCAAGAGGTGCCAAGTACTGGTGTTTTGGGAGTAAATTCACAGGATCTGTCAAAGTGAGGTGGAGTCATGATTTTTTGGATGTAAAAATTAGTGGGTGGGGTAAGTGAAATGCTGCTGCTGTCAGCCTATGCAAACAGAGAAGTGTTTCTTTGGTATTCTGTTTTGATTTCATGCATGTGTGGAGCAATTTGAAACCAAAACAGAAGTTATCGCTTTCTCCAGGAGTTGTCGATAACGATTCAAAAACTTGGTGTGGCACGGACAAAAAAGTGCTGCGATTAACTGTCCCCTGATGCCTAATACACACTTTAATTTCTCGTTTACGAAACTTGCAAAGCAGGAAACAAGACAGTTCAACTGCCAAGACAGTTACCCAAAATGATTGGTGTGCGCTTAATAGGTCTATTTTTCACCACGATTTTTTTACACAATTTTGAAAAAACTAAGCACATGGTGCGATAATTAGGGCGAATACGCTAACCGAAAAAAGGCAAACAGCAGCCTTGCGTTTCTTTGGAAAGAACATAACCAGCTGGTCTGAAGATGTTAATCTTTTTTGTACCAAATGGAATCTTCCTCCTTATATATAGCAGGAGTCCATTTCAAAATTTAGGGGTGTCAGACTGTTTTTTCTTTAAAATTTATTTGGAAAATGGCTTAACTTTTCGCAAACAGTGTAGGCCCTGATCAGACAATACATTCTGCCGCATCTGATCTGGTCCTGCACTGTTTGCCAGGGTACGCGTTTTGGGGTTTCTGGTACTAAATGGGTTAAAGCATGATGGTAAGGACCATGATTAGACTTATCCTGGATTATTCCATGTCAGTGTGGCACCCAGCTGGAGACAGTGCAACAGCAAGCTGCATGAGTACCTCCTGAGTGATGCAACACCTTGGCCGGCAAACTCACTATGCTGGGCATGATCTATCTGGGCATGGGTTAAGTGGATATCCATGCTTGCAGGTTCTCCGACACGCAAGCAGCAAACAGAAGAAGATACTCCTTGGGGTATATGGACTGAAATCTCATGTCAGCTCCCCTTCATCACCACGGGCATCAGACTTAAGGACAAACTTCCAAAGAGAATTGTCACATCAGGGATCCTTGAGGGCTTCAAGAGGGGTCATGCAAGTTTCCCTACACTATATAAAAACCGGTGCATACATTTACCGCCTGTAACAGGCCGGTTCTTCCCCCCAGTCAGTTTCTTCCCCGGGGAAGAACTGGGCCGGCCCGTTTCTAGTCAGTTTCTTCCCCACCCAGTCAGTTTCTTCCCCACCTAAAATGTTTTTAGAACCATAGAGAACGAGTAATTTATGCCTCACAAATTGTTAAAAATTCAAAAAGAAACCATTCTGAATTAGTTTTGAGTCTTTTCAGCTTAAATGGCAAAATTTTCTCTATGCCATACAATATATGGAGATCCAAGAAAATTTTAATCCCAATTCCAGTATCTATGATTAATTTTCTTAGCTTTTTATGACATTTATTGGTATTAACTAAACAGATATAATAAGCAACAACCCTTTACTGCTCCAATCTAAATATAATTTGGAAAGTGGGGGTGGGGAAGAACTGGGCCGGCCCATTTTTTCCCCGGGGAAGAACTGGGCCAGCCCATTTCTTCCCCACCCCAGATTTTTCTGTTTACTAAAAATACTTGTGATAAATGTTCTTCACTTTTAAAGACATAAATTGGTATTAACTACAGAGCTATAATAAGCAACAAATGTTTGGCCCTTAAATTTCAATAGAATTTGGAGACTGGGGGTCGGGGAAGAACTGGGCCGGCCCAGTTCTTCCCCACCCCAGATGTTTCTGTTTACTAATAATTTTTGTGATAAAATTCCTTTGCTTTCTAGGACAAAATTTGGTATAAACTACAAAGATATAATAAGCAAAAAATGTTTGGAGCTTTACTATCAAGAGAATTTGGAGGCTGGGGTGGGGAAGAGCTGGGCCGGCCCAGTTCTTCCCCACCCCAGATGTTTCTGCTTACTAATAGTTCTGGTGATAAATTTCCTTTGCTTTTTAAAACATAAATTTGTATAAATTAAACAGGTACATGTACATGTATAATAACCAACAAATGTTTGGAGCTCAAATCTTAATAGAATTTGGAGCCTGGGTTGTGGGGAAGAACTGGGCCGGCCTGTTTCTTCCCCACCCCAGATGTTTAAGTTTACTAAAAATTCTTGTGATAAATTTTCTTCACTTTTAAAGACATAAATTGGTATTAACTAAACAGATATAATAAGCAACAAATGTTTGGCACTTAAATTTCAATAGAATTCGGAGACTCAGGGGTGGGGGAAGAACTTGGACGGCCTGTTTCTTCCCCAGCCTTGGGTAGTGTTGTACAGTTATGTCAGTTATATTGCTGAAGATGTCTTGGGTGGGAAGAACTGGGCCAGTCTGTTTCTTTCCCACCCTTGGTAAGTATTGTACTGTTAAGTCAATTATGACATTGAAGGTGTCGGGGTGGGGAAGAACTGGGCCAACCCATTTCTTCCCCACCCCTGGGTAGTGTTGTACAGTTATGTCAGTTATATCACTGAAGATGTCTGGGGTGGGGAAGAACTGGGGTTGCAGTTTCTTCCCACTGGGGTTGCAGTTTCTTCCCTCACCCTTGGGCAGTGTTGTACAGTTATTTCAGTTATATTGCATGAGATGTCTTGGGTGGGGAAGGACTGGGCCGCCCGTTTCTTCCCCACCCTTGGTAAGTGTTGTATGGTTAAGTCAATTATGACATTGAAGGTGTCTGGGGTGGGGAAGACTGGGCCTGCCCATTTCTTCCCACCCTTGGCTAGTGTTGTACAGTTATATTAGAGGATGTCTAAGGCAGGGAAGAACTGGGGCGACCCGTTTCTTCCCCAAACTTGTGTATTGATGTACAATTAAATCAGTTATGATGTTTAAGTTGTCTGTGGTGGAGAAGAACTAGGCCGACCCAGTCCAGGGCGTCAAGTGATATAAGGAGTCAAAAATATAGGTAAGGTCCAGAAATATAGGTATCTAGCGGCCAGAAATATAGGATATTATAGGTTACCTACACTGAAGAAACACACAAGATTTGTTTTTTTTCACCACCTTCACCTACCAGCTCTCTTTTATTAATAAATCAACATATAGATATAGATAAGGTGGACAGCTGGTAATAATTATTAAGGAAAAAATCTTTAATGTATCTCCATAAAAATCAGTCCTTAGTAGACGATTCTAATGAATGCCTGTGATACTTTAATATCATCAGATAACCACCTTATCTATTTCTTGGGTAAAACAATACAAGAGGACCAAGATGGTCATATATTGCTCACCTGAGCTAAGAGATTTGAGTGAGTTTTACGTCCCACCAACAGCTAAGGTCATACGGAGATGGGACCTCGGTTTAAAGACTCATCCAAAAGTCTGGAGAAGCCCGGGATCGATCCTGCGATCCCTGGTTTACAAGGCCAGTAGCGTAACCACTACAACATGGAGGCTTCTAGGGCTAAGAGATTTACATGTGGGTCCCGGGGCAGGGCAACTTTTGGACCCATGTCTTTAATTTGAACAATCTTGGTCCACCATATAAGTCTGTCAAACCAGTGGGCCCCGGGGTAGGGCCATTTTTGGCCCCCAGGCTATAATTTGAACAATCATAATAGAGGTCCACTAGATGTAGCTTCATACCAAAGATCAAAGACCTAGGCATCTGGTTTCAGAAGAGGATTTTCAAAGGTTTTTCCCTATATAAGCCTATGTAAAACCAGTGGGCCCGGCACGGGGCCATTTTTGGCCCCAGGGCTATAATTTGAGCAATTTTGGTAGAGGTCCAGTAGATGAAGATTCATACCAAATATCAAAAACCTGGGCCTTGTGGTTTTAGACAAGAAGATTCTCAAAGGTTTTCCCTATTTTCGGTTATGTAAAACCAGTGAGCCCCAGGATGGGGCCATTTCTGGCCCAAGGGCTACAACTTGAACAATGTTGGTAGAGGTCTACCAAATATCAAAGGTCTGGGCCTTCTGGTTTCAGACAAGAAGAGTTTAAAGGTTTATAATTTCCCTATATAAGCCTATATAAACCTAGTGGGCCCTGGGACGGGGCCAGTTTTGGCCCCCGGGCTATAATTTGAACAATCTTGGTAGAGGTCCACTAGATGAAGCTTCATACCAAACAGCAAAGGCCTGGGCCTTCTGGTTGAAGACAAAAAGATTTTTAAAGTTTGTCCCTATATTAACATATATAAACCTGTTGGGCCCCAGGGTGGGGCCATTTTTGATCCCAGGGCTATAATTTAAACAATCTTGGTAGGGGTCCACTAGATGAAGCTTCATACCAGATAACAAAGACCTGTGCCTTTTGGTTTCGGACAAGAAGATTATTTAAGGTTTTCCCTATATAAGCCTAGATGTAAAACCATTGGGCCCGGGGCAGTGCCAGTTTTTGGCCCTAGGGCTATAATTTGAACAATCTTGGTAGAGACCTACTAGATGAAGCTTCATACCAAATATCAAAGATCTGGGCCTTCTGGTTTCAGACAAGAAGATTTTTAAACATTTTTTTTTCTTATTTACCCCTATTTGTTTACCGCGGCAACCAGAATTCAGCATGGACTGAAATTCTTTGAACAACTTCGAGAGAGGACCACCCAAAGATGATTTCTGTCTAGTTTGATCAAAATCTATTCAGGGGTTTAGGAGATGTCGTTTAAAGGAATTGTGGATGGATGGACAGATGGACGGACGGAGGACGACGGTGGATGGTGACTGATCACAATAGCCCCCCTGCTAAAACAAACAACAGCAAAACTTGTTAAATATTCATAAAGAAACAATAGTAAAACAAAATTGAAATGGGACATTTCAAATTTAAATAACAGCAGAACTTCCACTAGCTAAAGTTTTGCAAAAGCTGGGCTGGACTGGGTCACTACACCTGAAAAGGAATGCAAATTCCTAAAAGGAAACAGCTTATTCAGCTCAAATATTATAGAAAACATCTACTGTCAAAGATTTTTTCCAACTTAACTGTTGGTTTTCTTTTGCTCCAGCATTTCAGTGGTTTCTTGCTGTCGAGTCCTCACCGTTGTCTCACCTCTGTGGTTCTTTGATTTCTGTGTTCACGGAGATGTTGCACTGATGAGTTAGGAGGCCTTCATGCGGACTGAACAAATTTTTTGTCTAAATCGCGACGGAAGTAAGGGCGAGGATTGTGGCCACGTAAAATCGATTTAAGCCCCCCAGTGGAAATCTTCCACTGACCGTTCCAAGGCGGCTCTTCTGTGGCGATTTATTTATGTTGTTGTTTGTTACTTACTGTGTGTATCACTTGTGTCTTTTAATTTTGGATGGCCATGTGGCCATTTTGTGGGAAAGTAACTGTCCATATGGCCTTCCTTTGTTTAGGTTTCCATTATGGTCTGGTCGCTTAATGTTTGTATTTCTTTCCCTTTGGTGTCTTTTATGGATGGAGTAAGTTAATTGTATCAATTCCTGATCTTTGTTTTACTTCTACTTTGTATTCCTTGCTTACCCGAAATTCCAAATTATAGGTATTTATAGGTATTTTGGTAAAATATAGGATTTTATAGGTTATTATAGGTAATGGCCTGAAATATAGGAAAATATAGGTAAATATAGGTAACTTGACGCCCTGCCAGTCCTGCCCCACCCCCAATCTCCAAATTCTATTTAGATTTGAGCTCCAAACATTTTTGCTTATAATATCTTTTTAGTTTATTCCAATTAAAAAGTGAAGAAAATTTATCACAAGAATTTTTTGCAAACAGAAAAATCTGGGGTGGGGAAGAAATGGGCTGGCCCAGTTCTTCCCCACCCCCAGTCTCCAAATTCTTATTAAATTTGAGTTCCAAACATTTGTTGCTTATTATATCTTTTTAGTTTATACCAACTTTTATCTTAAAAAGCGAAGAAAATTTATCACAAGAATTTTTCACAAACAGAAAAATCTGGGGTGGGAAAGAAACGAGCCGGCCCAGTTCTTCCCCACCCCCAGTTTCTAAATTCAATTGAGATTTGAGCTCCAAACATATTTATTGCTTATTATATCTTTTTAGTTTATTCCAAATGATGTCTTAAAAAGCGAAGAAAATTTATCACAAGAATCTTTTGTAAAAAGAAAAATCTGGGGTGGGGAGGAAACGGGCTGGCCCAGTTCTTCCCCACCCCCAGTCTCCAAATTCTATTTAGATTTGAGCTCCAAACATTTGTTGCTTATTATATCTTTTTAGTTTATACCAATTTATGTCTTAAAAAGCAAAGAAAATTTATCACAAGAATTTTTTGTAAACAGAAAACTCTGGGGTGGGGAAGAAACGGGCCGGCCCAGTTCTTCCCCAACCCTAGTCTCTAAATTCTATTTTGATTTGAGCTCCAAACATTTTGTTGTTTATTTGATCATTTAAGTTTATTCCAATTTGTCTTAAAAAGCAAAGAAAATTTATCACAAGAATTTTTTGTAAACAGAAAACTCTGGGGTGGGGAAGAAACGGGCCGGCCCAGTTCTTCCCCAACCCCAGTCTCCAAAGTCTATTTTGATTTGAGCTCCAAACATTTGCTGTTTATTTGATAATTTAAGTTTATTCCAATTTATGTCTTAAAAAGCGAAGAAAATTTATCACAAGAATTTTTTGTAAAAAGAAAAACTGGGGTGGGGAAGAAACGGGCCGGCCCAGTTCTTCCCCACCCCCAAGTCTCCAAATTCTATTTAGATTTGAGCTCCAAACATTTGTTGCTTAATATATCTTTTTAGTTTATACCAATTTATGTCTTAAAAAGCGAAGAAAATTCATCACAAGAATTTTTTGTAAAAAGAAAAACTGGGGTGGGGAAGAAACGGGCCGACCCAGTTCTTCCCCACCCCCAGTCTCCAATTTCTATTTAGATTTGAGCGTCAAACATTTGTGACTTATTATAACTGTTTAATTAATACTAATTTATGTCTTAAAAAGCAAAGAAAATTCATCAAAGATGCTTGAATTGGGATGAATATTTTATTGCATCTCCATGAATAGCATAGAGCAAATGTTGTCATTCAAGCTACAAGGACTCAGAACTTATTCAGAATGGTCTCTTTTCTCATTTATAACAAATTGTGAGCTGAAAATTATTCGTTGACTGTGGTTCTGAAAATAATTCAGGTGGGGAAGAAACTGACTGGGTGGGGAAGAAACTGACTAGTCAGTTTCTTCCCCCGGGGAAGAAACGGGCCGGCCCAGTTCTTCCCCGGGGAAGAACCGGGCTGGGGGAAGAAACTGACCGTTACACTGGAAAGCAAACCAAAATACCGGAAAGCACATATAAATACCAAACAGCACTTATATATACAGGAAAACATTAGAAAATTGTATTTAAATGCAATATATAACATATTTGGAACAGCTATTGTTCCTCTCTGGACTTATAACTTGCAGTTTTATTGCAATGGTAAGTACGCCCCACCCGATAAATGTTCTATCTTTGGAAATAAAGGGAATATAGAAAGAGATGATTTTATTATCCCCACGCTTTTCGTTTTGTTTGATTTGAGGTTTAACGTCCCGTCAACACTGTAAAGGTCATTTTGGAGATGTTGCTTCCAATTTTGTGGGACTTTTACCCGACCCGACATCGAGATGCAAAGACATCTCAAGCCTTGTCGCCCAATGAAACCAATAGGGTTTAGCATGGACGGTCCACCTCGCACCGCGGTTCCTGGACAGGCTTAGATCCTCTAAGCGGTTTACCAGTACTAGTATGCGGGCCAGATTCAGCTCTGCGTGGAAGCATCATGCAGCCCATATATTTCTTCAAGCCCCTAAGGGCGGGGGCTTACGCTTTTCGAAGAAAAAGTTGGGATATTGTAATTGTCTCCGTCGTCCGTCCATCCGTCTTACCGGACAACTCCTCCCACACTTTTACAGCTAGAAACTTAAAACTTTGGGAACTGATAGGTCTTAGGTCTGAGGAGTGCATGACACTTTCGGAATTTTGATCCTACCCCTAGGGACCAGGCCAGGGGGTGGGGTGCCCCAGGGGTAAAAATTCAAAGTTTTCAGAACCTGGTCGTGTGACATATCAAATCGAACGGCATAATGAGTAGAATACATAACAATCAAAATTTGACCCCTAGGGTCAGGTTTGAGGTCACCAGAGGTCAAAAACTTGGATTTTCACACCCATATCCCCCTTTTTAACGATTACCGGATAACTCCTCCTACGCCGTTTCAGATAGAAACATGAAACTTTGGGAACTGATAGGTCTTTGGTCTGTGGAGTGCATGACACTTTTGGAATTTTGATCTTAAGATTGGGTGGGAGTTGCAATTGGGAACTTATATAGTGGCGTATCTTTAAAAAAGCGTGGGGATATGCGATGGCGTGCCATCGACTGCGCGATTCTAGTTTTATTTATTTAGGCCTATTAATTTTATTTTTTTTATTTTATATATATATTATATACATATTTTGTTTTTTATTTTTTTGATAATTTTGTTGGAACATGAACTTTATTTGTTATTGAAAAGTAGAATCTCTGTTTTCAAAACTTTTACCGGAAAGCACCAAAATACCAAGGCCTTCTTTTCCGTGTATCAATCAGAACCAATTAAATGTCACTGAAAAAGTGCATCCGTCAACATCAATTATGTTAAGTTAAACGATCCGTACATTGTTGAATGGTTGGTTTGTTCTATTCGAGGTTTAATGTCCCCGTTAACACTGTTTAAGTCATTCTGGAGATGTTGCTTCAAAGTTTATATGCATGGACGGTCTGATTCGCACCACTTTGCCTGGGCTGCCCCAGCCCTTCTAAGCAGTCGGTTTCAGCACTGCGCAGAAGCACCATAAAGCCTGGTCTATTTCTTCAAGAGCCCAGATGGACGGGGCGATGTACAATCCTCGACATAATACTACCTGAAACAATTACTTGCATGTTTGTATATTTGTAAGTATGTTGTTCATCCTTCCTGATTTTTATACTTTATTCAAAGAACTATATTTGCAACAAAATAAAACACTGGAAAAAATCTTTCTTTTTTTTTCTCTGTATTTCCAATATAATACAGATGAATACTGCTTCTATAATACATGTAACATCACTTTAACATGCCATTGTCATTGCATTGTACCTATACATTGTTTTCAACGGGTCATGGTGGCCTAGTGGTTAGGAGCGCTGACTCTTTCTCAATAGGTCGCTCATCGCTGTGATTCGCGCCCAGCACAGTTCACTTGTGGCAAGAGAGTCTCTAGGAGACAAGTTCTGTTTGGTTTTTCTCTGGGATCCACTCACTTAATTGGTGGTTTGTATCCTGCTAAAAAAACATGTCCTGGTCAGGGCTCAAGCTAGAGGGCGACTCAGGCGAAGAAGTCGCCCTGTTGGGGCTCACTTCGCTGACTTTGGCGATGAAAGCGAAAAAAACTTTGCCCTTAAATTTCGCCCCCCTTTTTTTTTTTGGTGTCCTCCTTGTGAACAGTAACGGTAAACTGACAAGGTGACGATAATCCTTCGATCCACTAGTGTCAGAAATCTCAGTAATTACACTGAAAAAAAGCTAACTGTTTATTCTGCACTTCGTGCCAGTTGCAGCTTGGTACTATTATGTAATTTAATTCTAACCGTTAGCTCATGCCGCTCGAGCCACTTGCAACATGCTCAGTAGTCTTGTACTGTCATAAATCTATCGGTTGATTGCACAAAGTTTTTATTGCAATAAGAGCCAATTAAGATTACACAAGATTATGTAACTTAAACAGGTATATTTGTACCGTTAGCTCGTGCCAAAGTC
The DNA here is from genome assembly GCA_963580285.1 of Lucinisca nassula. Classification (NCBI taxonomy): domain Eukaryota; kingdom Metazoa; phylum Mollusca; class Bivalvia; order Lucinida; family Lucinidae; genus Lucinisca; species Lucinisca nassula. Next base: position 114,004,980 of record OY757013.1, on the reverse strand, counting down.
CGGGTGCGGACGTACTTTGTTAAGTACTGTTGTATACAGTAATAAGATTATTCCGACCTTTGGCATTGACACTGCATTAGGATTTAATAATCTTTAAATAAAGATGGTTTATTTGTTTTGCCATTGATTTGTTTGTACATTACTTGTGCATCCATCAATCGTTTTCATTTTTTTTTTATGGACAACAACAAAAGTAGGTAGCAATCTTTTATTTTGTATGTGAAAATAATTATTACTTGCCGGTAAATATTCAGTAATTATCCAAATTCATAAAAAAATAACAAGTGATTTTCATCTAGCGAGGTTATTTCCCCCTTGTTTCTATAGTCTGTTTTAAAAATACAATTGTGACAGGAACTTAGTGAGAAATGATCTAACTATTACACAGAAACCTCACCATTACTATATTAAGACCACCTTTGGGACAGTTCAAAAGTGGTCTTTAAGACCACTTTTGAACAGTCCCAAAAGTGGTCTCTGATCAGGGGTCACTGTATGCAGAAAACAGAAAGAAAGAATAACTGCAGCCAACCAAATAAGCTTTTTAAAGCAGAATTAGTCTTCATTTCAGGTGGTCTCAATAGCGGAATTGATTGATACTCCTATAAAGCACAGTTTTCTCCAAATAGGGGTTTACAGGAGAACTCATTACATTGTTGTTGTTCGGTGTTAAGCCGCACCCACTTCTCCCTAGACTCAGCAAACTTCTCCCTATTTTCCCAGGAGGGAGATTTTTGGGCTAGCTTGGGCCCTGCTGGTTCTCCCATTTTGCCAACCCAAACGATCGGCTCCATATATGTGAAAATCTTGAAAGGGCTATATAGCCCCCACTACCCGCTAAACAGCTAAATCTTCATGTGAATTGTTGAACAGATGTGTTATACACCGTATTTAGTCAGAGACACTACCCCCACTCTAGCAATGGAAACCCTGGTTAACCTTACATGGTCACTTGGTGGTGATCTCCAAATAGACACCCTATGTTAAACTAACGTCAAGACGACATTTTTAACTAATGTATTCCGAACGGTCTGGTTCAAGTTCTTTAAACTGTAATTCTTGAAACTTGCATGTCATTCTGACAATACCCTAGGGGATTTGGGATAAATATTTATGTTTTGGGGGGTAAAATTATCAATATAAATCTAATACATAAGCCTAAATTTCATTTTTAACATGTTCCTCCGCAGAAAAAAACCCCAAGTCCAAAGTGCTTTTTGGTATTTATATGTGCTTTCCGGTATTTTGGTTTGCTTTCCGGTAAATGTATGCACCCCGTAAAAACTGCTTTTCAAAGTTTTAATTTGTCCTGTGATGAGGTAAAGGTGATGTGTACCTTGCATCACTGGGGAGTCCAAATGATATTGACTTACAGGCAAGGCCTGCTGTCCTTGTAGCAGGTAGGGGTACTGAGGGGGTGGGGGTGGTTGCATTATTATTTCTTCTGTTTCTACATTTTATTCATTTTCTTCCTTCTCCTCCTCTCTTATCCTCTACTACCTCATCTATCCCTTTTTTCCCTTTCTCTGTGAGATGACACAAAATGACCCACCAGGGTTGACGTGTTGTTAAACCCAAATAATTGTTTGAGCTTCCCCTCCACTTTGCACATAGTCTTAGTATGACAATGCTCCAAAGTTGGAAAGAAAATTAGATAGGGTGTTCGCCCAATCTTGGAATATGGTAGTTGCATCTGGGACCCAAGCGGAGTGGTCCTTACTGAAGAAATTGAAAATGTTCAGAATAGAGCTGCTAGGTTTGTAACAGGAAATTACTGCTTTGAAACTGGGAGCATGACTGGAATTCTAGGAAAATTAAGATGGGAGTCTCTCAAGAAAAGGAGAAGAGATATTAGGCTCATACTCTTATACAAAGATCTAAAGGGTGCTGCCTGCATTCCAACAGATGACATTGTTCCCCCAGCTAGGCACTGTAGAAAGCACCATTCAATGACGTTTCAGACCCTTACTGCTCTACTTACTGCAAGAACTGTTAGTGACATTTATAAAGAAGAACCATTAGAGATTGGAATGCCATTCCCCGATTCGATATTTCGACGGCTGAAGGTGCTGAGGATTGTTTAACTCTTTGGTTAGAGCTAGGGACTAACTTCCAGAGTTCTCACTAGGATTTTGAAAACAGGAGTTTAAGAATCCATCCATGGAAAAAGTTGGATTCAAATTTGAAAAGTTGGATTCAAATTTTGAAAAGTTGGAGTTTGACTCTAAAAACGTGTGTCAATTATGGCTAAATTCGTACTGCTGTGGAGTGTGACTCCAAAAGACTTTGGGGCTTGAACCCTTATTCTGCTTAACATGACAAACCCTTTTCTTGCAGTGGAGATCCAGATCAGATGGCTTCCATCCAGGCTTGGGGTAATCATAATCTGTAATCGTAATCAGCTGTAATCGATTACATATTTTCAAGTAATCTGATGTAATCAGTAATCAGACATTTTTCTGATTACAAGTAATTTAATTTAATCAATTACTTCAATATTTTGGCCTGTAATCATGATTATTTTCTGATTACAATTTGATTACATTTTTGTTAATATAGATGTATTAATTGTGAATATGTGCAAAAATATCAGGATTCTGGACATCAGACCAAGTCTTTTATATACTTTTGCTAGCGTGTATACTCATCATAATATCAGTAATTCCTTATAAACTTCAATTAAACATGTTCAAACTTTTATCACCGCCCCCGCCCATAGGGGCTTCAAGAAATATATGGGCTGCATGATGCTTCCACGCAGAGCTGAATCCGGCCCGCACACTAGTACTGGTAAACCGCTTAGAGGATCTAAGCCTGTCCAGGAACCGCGGTGCGAGGCGAACCGTCCATGCTTATAAACCCTATTGGTTTCATTGGGCGACAGGGCTTGAGATGTCATTTCATCTCAATGTTGGGTAAAAGTCCCACAAAATTGGAAGCAACGTCTCCAAAATGACCTTTACAGTGTTGACGGGGACGTAAAACCTCAAATCAAACAAACAAATCAAACTTTTACCTTTCATAAAAGTTAATGGATGTGCTGAATGTTTTTTTCAAATCAGTTTATAAAGACTGCACAAGTGCAAATAAAGTTGATCGTATAGTTGTCTCTCTTTAAAGTGTGTAAGGTATGGATAGAGCAGAGAATGGGGTAAAGCTGTGCAGTCATAGTATTTTTATCAACTACCATAATGATCCTAAGGTATTGGACAGACAGGCCTAGTCAAACAGTGCATACTCAGATAAGACTGTCTAGAACAGAAAATGGGGTTAAGCTGTGCAGTCATCGTATTTTTATCAACTACCATAGTGATACTAAGGTATTGGACAGACAGGCCTGGTCAAATAGTGCATACTCGGATAAGACTGTCCAGATGAGCACTCTGATCAGGGCACACACTGTTTGCCTTTTAATTTGTTTTTTTTATGCATTTCTCCTTAGAAAAGGTATCTTTTTGAAAATTTCTAGGTGATTATAACAAACTTTTCATTCGTTCGTTCGTTTAGGTTAAGGCTTTTTATGTCTGCCATGGTCAAGCGGACAGAACTCCATAGCTCCACAACAAGACATATGTTAAGTGCTTCTGGGCTGCAAATCGTGGCAGTTTGTCCAACAAGAGTAAATGGCGTTTAGCTGCCGGTGCCCGACCATAGAAAAATGAAGCACTGCCTGTGTTTTTGGAATTTAAAAGGCTGATCGAAAAATGAGCCGAAAATGTGTAGAAATCAGTGCCAATACGACTGCAAATCGTGATTTCTATACTTTGCTCATGAGCGATAAGTGATTCAATAGTGCTCTTTCTTTTTGCCGCTTGATATTGGCCATTTGACTAAGGCTGAAAATGGAGCATGCCTATGCAGGTTTCCATGCAGGAACACACACGGCTTAAAGTTCAGAGGAAGAAGACTGGTCGCAAGTCTTGCTTTCAACACTGAGACAACATATGATATAAGTTAATAATGGTTATGATAATGATAATGGTAATAGTAAAAGATGACAATAATAATAATAATGATAAAGACATACTATTTACATGCTGAAAAGGATGGTGAAGATTATACTAAGAAAAGACAGGCTTAAAATATGATTATTATAATCAGAATGAAAATTTGAGAACATAGTTTTTCATGGAAGTTAACAGTTTTACATGATTAAGTTGATTCTTAACATACTATTTACATGCTGAAAAGGAAGGTGAAGATTATACAAAGACAAGACAGGTTTATGTACAGTGTCAGAGGAGAGATCTGAAGAGAAGATTATATGGAAAGGGAAAGAAGAGACCCTTAATTTGCTATCTTCTTCTTCTTCAAATCCAGCTTTGACGTGTTTTTTTTTCAAGATTTTTTTTTTTTTTTTTTGTGGACATTGCTGAGGGTAAACATTTGTTAATACAATAGAAACTTACAAACAAAAGACCAAACATGTGGCAAAAATAGTTTGATGTAATTTTGGAACCAGGGACCAAATTCTTATCAAACAAACTAGCAAACAATATCATTACTCATGTATAAAGGTGTTGTCTTTGGTCAGCTGTAACACTTGATATGAAAACTGTTGATCCTTTGAAGATTTTTCTTTTGTATTCAGACTTGTGTGAAGTTAGGCTGATTATACTAATTGTTATTTATATCATCTATAGACAGATGGTTAATATGTTTGGTTGGACAAAAGATCCTAAATTGATTTGTAAACATAGCTGACAAACAAGCTGCTTATGCAAGTGGCTGATTAATAAATTTATTGAAATTTTCAAATAATAGATCTTAAAACACAAAGGGATGTATAAAGTTTGGACAGGTAATTATAGAAACATGATTGATTACCTCTGGTGTGTGACAGAACTGTTAATAGCTTAATTGCTTTTAATACTCTGTTGCTAAATGGTCCCTGGTTTCCACAAGAAGAAGAGAAATAAACAGAAGAAAAAAAAAGCCAAAAAATAAACTAAACAAGCACACTCACATTAAAAAAAGTTGGAAAGTTTTAGCTTTCACACCAATTAACCCTTGTCCTGCTGAATATTTAAACATACCACACCCACTACTGATTATCAGCCAATCAAATTACTTGATGTAATTTATTGCTACAATTTCATAAACTGTATGCCAAACAGTGTAGATCCTGATCAGATGACTTCTTCAGAAGCCATCTGATCTGGATCTACATTGTTTGAAAGACAAGGCATATCCGGTCTCAGCAGGACAAGGGTTAAGCAATCATACTAGCCGCATTGACCATCAAACAGACACATACCGGTATAGAGATTCATTCAATGACATCAAATATGGATGTTTGTGTACATATATACAGCTACTGATTATTTAGAGGATTGGCCTGCAGGTTTTGGTGATTGCCCCTCTCTTCGTTATTTCACCGTACTACAGCTTCATATACCCTTGAATTAAGCAAGTTATATTTTTAATTCCTAAATGCCCTATTCTATTGATTTACTTTCCCATTTTTATGATGAAAGTGGTACACGGTTCAAGCTCGCCCCACTGGAAAGCGGGGGAGGTCAGTAACCAATCGAAAGTAGAAAGTTTAGCCCACTAACATCCTTGCATCTAGGTATAGATATAATGAATATAGTAAAATTAGGTTCCTTTTGATTTGTTTTCCCAATTTTATAATGATAGTGGTACGCGATTCAAGCTCGCCCTGCTGAAAGCGGGGGAGGTCAGTAACCAATCGAAATAAGGAAGTTTTGTCCACTATCATCCCTGCATCTTGGTATTGATATAATGAATATGGTAAAATGAAGGTTTTCCCACTTTTATGATGATAGAGGTACGCGATTCAAGCTCGCCCCGCTGAAAGCGGGGGAGGTCAGTAACCAATCAAAATTAGTAAGTTTTATCCTCTATCATCCCTGCTTCTTGGTTTAAATAATAGATTGGTAGTTTGTATTTTTAATGTATGTAAAAACTGCTTCCCTTATTTCAAATGAATATTTTTTGTTTGGATTCAGAAGCAGTTTTACACTTAAATTAGTATCTGCTAACCCCTCTATACTGTTGATGGTTTCATAAAGCATTTTCCTGTGTTCATTATGTTGGGAACAGTGGAGAAAATAATGAGCTGTGTCCTCTATATCCCCACAATGAGGACATAGAGGGTCCATCTCATTATGAGATTGGTTATTTGCTTTAAGTCCATTGTGCCCTAGCCTTAATCGGGTATATGTTCTATCCATTTGCCTATTATTTGAGTACTGGGTGATCTTCGTTGGAAGCGTGCTGTCAAGTTCCCAATGCTGACCATGCCCATATTGTGCCCACTGTGATGCCCATTTCTTCCTTACTTTACGTTTAATAATTGAATATACTTCATTTTTGCTGAGCTTTATATCTAGCGGTTTGCCTGTTTTAGACCCTAACTTAGCTGCCTTATCTGCTAATTCATTGCCCTCAATATTGCAATGTGATGGGCACCATTCCAATATAATATTGAGATTTTTATTGATAATTTTATCAATAAGGTATTCAATTTCTAGGAGGATATCTGGTCTAGAATTACATGTTCCAGAAGTAAGAGTCTGTATCGCACTTAAGGAGTCTGTCAGTATTACTGACTTTTGTGGTTGGTTCTCTTCGACCCATTTAAGGGCTTCCCTTATTGCAATTAATTCTGCAGTGAAGACAGTAAGATTCCCATTTAATTTATATTGTTTCGTAATCAAGGTTGCAAAAATGCCGGCAAATATCATATTTTCCATGCCACTGGCATTTACCGGCATTTATGGCATTTATGGCAAATATGGCAAATTCAATTGATGGTCATCAAGTATGTTCCAAAAAATGACTAGTAGTAGTTTGCTTTAGATGTGTTTAGCTAAATTTCAAGACATTTAATGAACAGTAATGCTCTAACTTCTAGGGTATACATAGCTTAAAGCCATACAATTACTCAGTTCACACCTAAGATACCTCTTTTCAATTCCACCTAGACTAAATATCTAAGTTATATAAACAAATAACAAATTATGACATCTTCTTGTTTTCATCTTTGCCTCTGGCTATGCTCTACCTACTTTAAATAAACATTTTCTTAAATTTGTTGTTTTAGTAATTCTATCTGTCTAGTGTCTATCCAAAGATTAAGGGTCAATATACCAAGTGTCACTGGCAGAGCTAAATAAACATGTTCTTAATTTTGTTGTTAAGTAATGTCAAATTGACAATTTATGTAAAACTCCTTGCAACTTTGGATAGTGTCAAACTTGCTGAATATTCAATTAAGCCACACCCATTTCTGACTTTGAACCAATCAGTTTACAATTAATTTCTACATTTCATAAACTGAATGTCAAACAGTGTAGATCCTTCAGAAGCCATCTGATCTGGATCTACACTGTTTGCAAAGATAGGGCTTGTCGCCAAGAGCAGGATAAAGGTTAAAGCATGTTGTTGAGAAAGTAAACAGACAAATCAGTCAAGGACCTGATCAGACTGTTCTGATCTGAACAATCTTTAAGAGGCCTGTCTACTGTCTATCCAAAAACTTAGGATCAATATTAGTGTCAATGGCACAGCTAAATGCATACCTGTGATTTTATTTTTACCTGCTTAATATCTCAATTTCTGACTTGGTCGAGATTTCTAAAATATTTTAAGACCAAAATCATATTTGCCATATTTGCCATATTTGCCACTTTGGGCATATTTTCCAGGCCAGTAAATACCGGTAAATGCCACTGGTAAATACCGGGGGTGGAATTTGCCACTCAACCTTGTTCGTAATCCTTAACTCTGGTATAGTAAAAGCACATCCTGTGAGAGAATTTTCTTCATCTTTACTTCCATCTGAATAAATTTGCAATACAGAATTGTACTTTTCTCGAATGTGTATTTTAGCCTTGCATTCGACAGCCTTAATATTATCTGTCTTTTTATTAATTTCGCCTGACAGTGTAGCTTTTGGTTTGATTGACCTGAGAGCGAATTTACTTCTATATATTGGTTCTTGTATTTGAATATCTGGTATATTGTATTCTTTTTTAAGATCTTCCACAGCAATGACATAAGGTATCTTTTTCTTTACTCGCTTTAATTCAGTTTCGTAGACAGAGTGTCTAAAAAGTTCATTCAGTGGTAATTTGTTACCATGTGGAATTGACCTTGCCCAATATTTTTGTATCATCTCTTCTCTTCTGAGATTTAGCGGTAAGACATTACATTCAACTTCTACAGATACATTTGATGTTGATTTGTATGCCCCAGTTATGATTCTAAGAGCTGCGGATTGTATTCGGTTTAACCTGTTCAGCTGAGATGAGCTTGCTGTTGTTGCATAGGCTTGACAACCATAGTCTAGTTTGCTTCTGATTAAGGTTTTGTACAACATCAGTAGAGTTTTTTTATCAGCACCATATTTGGTTCCAGAAATGTACCGCATTAGATTGAGATCTTTTTTGCACCTTTCTAAGAGTGAATCAAAATGAGAATTCCAGTTTAGGTTGCTATCAAAGGTTATCCCTAATAATTTTGCCTGCTTTTTGTATTCAATGGTTTTGTTCCCAATTTGTAATTTAGGGATGTCTTCAGATGGTATTTTCCATAGTTAAAGACTACACACTCAGTTTTTTCTGCAGATATTTTTATCCCCCATTCCTCTGCCCATGATTCAATCTGATCTAGGATTCTTTGGCACAGAACAGCTAAGTGTCTGAGGCTTTTAGCTGTTCTCCATGCCGCAGAATCATCGACATATTGTATGAGATCTGCATCAAATTCCTTAAGTACATCATATTGAGTGTTCATTAGAACATTGAAAAGAATAGGACTTAGTATGCTACCTTGTGGGGATCCATTCTCTAATTTTCTGATTTCTGAAAGGTCTTGCCCTACCCTTACTTGTATTCGTCTGTCACTTAAGAAATCCTTAATCCATACTAACATTCTACCTTTAATTTTAAATTTTACTAGTTGGGATAGAACCCCATTAGTCCACATCAAATCGAAGGCCTTTTCAAGATCTAGGAATATGCACATTAGAGCCCTGTCCTGCATTTTAGCTTTTAGTATGGAGGATTGCAGTTTCATGATTTGGTCTAAAGTTGATCGATTTTTTCTGTATCCAGACTGCGTTGGTGCCAAAAGATTATTGTTTTCTAAATGAGAGGTTAGCCTGTTTGTAATCATTGTTTCCATAATTTTGCAAATTGTTGATGTTAGAGAAATAGGTCTGTACGATCCTGCCTCATTTGGTGGTTTATTTGGTTTTAAAATTGGAATAATGGTCCCAAGTTTCCATTCATCCGGAAGTTTACCAACTGTCCACGATTTATTTATAAGACTTAATAACTGCCATTTTGCTTTCTCAGACAAGTTTTTCAGCATATCATAATGTACTGTGTCTGCCCCTGGAGATGTACTCTTTTTCTTGTTTAATGCGGTTTGGAGTTCTTTTATTGAGAACAGTTCATTATATGCTTCATTGTTGACAGCACCAATGTTTTCTTTCACAGAGTCTATGACTTCTGGTTCGACTCTTAATTTCCTAGCCCTAAAATTTGGGTTCAGTTGTTCATCGCTGCTTATGTTTTGATAGTGGTCAGCCAACTTGTTGGCTTTATCTATATTTTCATGACCTCTGCCATTGGGTTGCTTGAGCACTTCAACTGGTTTGAATGGTTTTCCATTGAATTTCGCTATAACATGCCATATATATTTACTGCTCACCTCATGATTCAATTTAGAAATGTATTCTTGCCATTTTGCTACTCTAGTTCTATCAAGAAATTTTGTGCTTTCGGCCCTAGCTGTTTTGTAGAGTTCTTTGAGATGAAAAGTACCATATTTCCTCCATTTTTTGTATGCCTTATGTTTAGCCTTAACAACTTGTGTGCATTCCGGGGTCCACCAGGGCAAGTGCCGGTGTTTTTTTCTCTGATTTTGAGCTGTTTTTGGTATTGTTTCATTGCATACAGATAAAAGTTCTGATACAAAATTTTCGTTGGATTCGTTTATTGTTATTTCATCATAGCTTATGTTGATTTTTTTTGTCAGTTCACGAAAAAGAGTCCAGTCAGCTCCAGATAATTTCCAGCGGGGTATTTGATGTTGCGAAATACTCTTGTGGTTCTTATTAAGTATCGTGACAACGGGAAGATGGTCACTGCCTAGAGGGTCATCATGTACATACCACTGATGACCCTGACATGTACGCTTAGTAGCTAAAGTAAGGTCAAGGGCAGAAGTGTGCCCTGTTGAAACATCAATGTGAGTTGCCTCGCCACTGTTTAGAATTAATAAATTGTTGTCATCGATGAAGTTTAAAATTTCCTTACTTTTGCTGTTTTCAGGACCAGTGAATGCGTCATCCCAGAGGCTGTCCCTTAAGTTGAAATCTCCTACCATTATGAAATTTTGGCTTACATGCCCTATTAGGTACTCGTAATCTTGTTTGGATATGAACTGTTTTCCATTAGTATAGAAATTAATTATATCAAGCTGAGAATTTGTACCAAAAATTCTTACAATTGCTGCCTCTACATTGTCATTTTGTTGCTGGTATTTGACTTCTTCAGAATCTAAGCCCTCCTTCACAAAAATTGCTACCCCACCCCCACTTTGATTGTCCTTACGTCTATAGGAAGTTGGTGCCTTGTACCCATTTAAGAAGAGAAGATTCTGGTTTGATTTATTCCAAGTTTCTTGTATACATATAATTTCTGGGAGCTCTTCAAAAGAAAGAAGGAAATTGTAAAATTCTGCCTTTTTGTGTTGCATGGAAAACCCACAGAGGCTGCGGGCATTCCATTGAACAATGGTTAGTTTCTGACGTAAATTGCCTGAAATCATTACGGGTTATTTAGTTTATTTTGGACCTAGTTGGAGCGGTTTTACCTAGTGTAGCCCTTACTATTCGTACATTAAGGTCTGAACCATGTCCATTCAGTTTTTTGTTCTCTAAAGTTTTGGCCGATTTTCTTACTCTAATAATCTTTCTTTGAGAATGTGGTGTTGAACCTTTACTGATTTTATTTTCTGTTTTCCGGAGTGTTTTTGCAGCTTTTGACCCCTTGCTGGTTTTCGTAACAGTTACATCTGCATATGATTTTCCCTGTCTTAGAGGGATAACAGACTGTTTGTTGATGGTGTCAACGCTACCTTTGGTTTCTTTTTCATTGCCATAAATTAATTTCTTGTTCAGCCTCACTCGATAAATCTTTTGCACCAGGTTTGGGGACTGTTTCTGTTTCCCCTTTGTTCGAATTTTCTTTAAATTGATTAGATTGACTGGTTTGTTCAAACAATTCCGGCTGGTCCACAAGTACATCAATGAAAGCATTGCGTTCATTATCGTTTGATATGTCAGCAATTTTGTTCAGGTTTTTTGGATCAAGTATGACCTTAAGGATAGTTCGCAGAACTTTGCTGTTTCATAACAAGATTGCCATTTGTACCATTTCCCCTAGGAACTCGATTGATTTGAAAATTGCCCATTGATACTTGTTCAGCTTTATCCTTTCTTTCTTTGCACTGGTTTGCTCCTAGCGGCCCTAAATGGGTTTCATTCAATTTCTGTTTGTTTGCTTCATTAAGACCATTATCTGACATATTTTGGTTAACTTCTGCTTGATGAGTAGTTGTCATTCTTCTCTGTTCCCATTCCTGCTTTATGACCTTATTTTTGTCCTCTATATTAGTTTTATATTTCAAATATACTGGGCAAAACCTGTTGTCTGCGGAGTGGCTTCCATTACAGTTGGCGCAATTTCTCGCAGCAGGAATGTGTCTTACTTTACAATCAGTAACACTGTGGTACCAGCCTCCACAATGTATACAGGCAATGAAATTAGATCTACAGATACTGGCATAGTGTCCAAATTTCTGGCAACAAGAACATCTGATTATGTTATATAAAACTGGATTTACTGATAAATTATGAGTGCCACAGTTAATCTCTAACGGAGCAAGTTCTGTATTAAAGTGTAATATTGCTTTTCCTGTTGCCTTACCAAACCTGTTGAACAGTTTTTTAATTCCTACTATTTTATTGGAGCCTGCATGGAGCCAAGTTTTGAGTTGATCTAGATTAAGGTCCAAAGGTATTGAGACAATTCCCTTGCTTGTTTTAATTGTGGGGTTTGCCTGGCATTGGTTTCCATTGCTTTGATTTAGTCTGTTTTTCTGTGCCGTTTTGGTCTGGTTGCGTTTTTGTAGCCTAGGTGACAGATTATTAATCTTCATGTCCATTGCAGGTAGTTTTAAGCTCTCAAAGTTAAAAGATTTGGCTTTATTGGCCAGTCCTATTCTTATCTTGAAGGAAAGTTTGTTGGTCAGGTCCATTGTGAAGTGTTCCCCAATGTGTTGCCGAAAGCTAGCTGCTAGTGTACGGGCATAGTCAGCTCTGAAGAGCTGATTTGTTAATAAGGTAAATACCACATAGACATAACCGTTGCTTGTGGTTGGCGGACTCCGTGGTTTGGAAAAATTGTCGGCAAATGCTGGTTTCCGGGACCTGACTGACTCCCAATCCATGCTACCCTGATCATCAATATACTCAAAATCATTGATTTGATTTTTGTTTTGACCCTGCTCAAAAGTGTGGCCTAGAGACTTTCTGGCTTCCTTAAATTTTTTGGTCTGGGGTTCATTATTATTTTCACTTTTCAGACGTCGACTTTTTTATATATATTTTAGTTTTTTTTTCACAGGTAAATTGTACAATGTATGAGCATCTCTAATTTATCTTTCGTTCTGTTGAGTAACCATCTCCATTCAGGTGTGAAAAAATATATAACTGTTGCCAGTCACTCTTTGTTTGTCATGTAACTGTGAAAAATAATATCAACTCAAATTTTGTCTATTGTTGATAAATTTAGTTTTAATCACATATTGACCATTGAGCCTGATTTACAAACTGAAATCTTAACACATCACACAGTTCATCTGAAAATATTAATTGCATTTTATTAATTGTGCCCAAATAATGTAAACAGGTTGGACAAAAAGTCTAGACACTGATTAAACTGCTCCTCCATGAGCAGCCTGATCTGGGTATACATTTTTTGTCTAGCCCATCTGGCTGTGTAGACTGAAAAATGCAACTTTTGAAAAGCTGATGAAAAGTGTAATTCAGATAGTTCATTTTTGGCTGCGGTTATGAGAACTAGTGCATTGTTCACTATGAATGCATTTACTATATCGACTCAAAAGTACTGGTAGAACTTGACAAACGCTGAAAGAGAGCTTACATAAATTTAGTTTTCAATTAAGTTTGTTTGACAGTAGCTTCATTTTAAACATGTAGTTTAAATGAACATCTATTAATTATTATTAGTAGTATTTGTTTAACGGGAGTTAAAGTGTCATACCTGTAGTACTTCTAGAAAATACATTGCAAAAGTAATTGTAATTTAATCAATTACATTGCAAAAGTAATTGTAATTTAATCAATTACATTCACATGATGTTGTAATTGTAATTTAATCAATTACAATTTTATGGCAAAGTAATTGTAATTTAATCAATTACTTTCAAATGTAATTGGCCCCAAGCCTGCTTCCATCTAATCAGGATTTACACTGTCACTCAGATTGTGAATTTGAATGGATAAATTACATTAGGCTTCGAAAGTCATGAGTGGACTGGGTAAATTAATTTATTCATCAGGATATGGGTTTAAATTGAGTGTGAGCAGTTAACAGTCATACAAGCTCTGATCAGGCTGCACCAACAGGACAAGTCTGTTCAGGCCATGCACTACATCCTAGTATATAAAATGGCATATGAAACTTTTGGATTCTTTGATTTGTTACACGACCATGTCCTGGAAATTTTGATTTTTGACCCCCGCTGGCCCTACCCCCCTGGGCCCACCCCTAGGGCGTGATCAAAATTCCGAAAGTGTCATGCACTCCCCAGACCAAAGATCTGTCAGTTCCCAAAGTTTCAAGTTTCTATCTATCACCGTCTAGGAGTTATCCGGTAAGACGGGTGGACGGACGTACGACGAAGACCATTACAATAGCCCCACGTGGGGACAAAAAAAAACAATAGTGTAGGCCCAGATCAGATGCCACAGGTGTCTGTTCCAGACCGCCACTATTAGCAGGCAGTTCAACACTTGATAATTAATTTCTTTCATTCAAATAGGCCTAATCAAGGTAACTTGATAATGCGACAAGCTCGAGTCATAATTTTCTTTAATCGTAATAAAGACGATTTATACACTATATTATCGCATCCTTTAATTATGCCTCCGACATTTTTTTCAACAAGCAAATTACCGATAATCCAACTATGTATTCAATTAACCGGAAACAAAACAGTCAATTAATGTTAATCAGCCACGAGATTGCTGCATCTCGCAAACCGTAAGATTGACCTGCCAATCTTCTAGCCATGACGCTCTGATTGGCCGAGAGAGTAATACAGACGACTGTCCTCGCCAGGTAATGCTTGAACAAGCCTGGCGGCGGCGATTAACGGTAAACTTTTGATTCGAAAGCGGTAGCTAAATTTCGAGATCAATAAGACACCCGCTGTCATCTTTTGATTTGATTGAGGTCATTTTACACGGGATTACGGACGCGTCAGGCGAAAAAAAATTGGTGTAATTAAGAATCCAAGACAGGAAATATTACGCGTACAACAGCAAAAACAGGCGTAAAAATATGCCGGATTCGGCGTTTCCTGGAACTCTGACTTCCCATATCACAGGACCTGGTGTATGAATGTCATTTGACGTGTCACCAGTAACAATTCTGATTCTGGATGTCGATGTCATATCGGTTTGCGATATCATATCACCTAAATGTCGGGTAAAAGTCCCACCAAATTTGAAGCAATGTCTCCAAAATGACTTAGTGTTGATAGGGACGTTATAACTAAAATCATATCCCTGAGAGCTGACCTGGCGAGCTTGTAAGGGAAGAAAAAGGGACCTCTGGACACCAAAATTATCACCACCGCTGGGATCGAACCAAGAACCTCTGGCATCAGGGGCAAGTGCACTAGCCATGGAGCTATCACGCTCAGTCTGACCCAGAGCAGCACTGCAAAAGTAAATACCGTATTGACTTCCGCTTCCGGTGTAGCCCAAAATGGTTGCGAAAAATTACAGAGACGAAAGAATAAAACAAATCTGAAGAAATCGAGGTGTTTTCAAGACAATTATGAAAAAAACCTATTTCAAACATTACAGATGAATATATGTTATTGTTTTGCAGCAAAGATTTTGTTGATCATATTGATAATATATGCAATGTCGGGAAAGGACCTGAGGTCAAGGAGCGCCAAAACCATGCCGTCTGGCTCATCAGTCATTCCTTCCCCAATTTCTGCCCCAGCTGACCATAATTATAACAAACATGGAGAACATTCATCCTCATCGGGGATTTCTAAGGATAATGTGACTGCACAGTGCAAAAACTGTAAAAAGAACTTTGGTAAGAGCATCAAGACTATTGACTGTGGATTTTGTGAGAATAAATACTGTTTTTCCTGTTCAGGCCTTGACAAACAGGCTTTTGACTCGTTATCAGTTGTCAGTAGTGTAGCATGGTATTGTATCCATTGTATTAAGGCAGTTCCAGGGGTGAGCAGACTTCTTATTAGAGTTGGCAATATTGAATCACAGTGTGAATCATTGAATGAAAGAGTAAGTAAATTGGAATCGGCCGAGCCGGCTGAAACAGTAAATATCCAGAAGATTGCCAGGGAGGAACTCGAAGAACTGCGCGAGATTGAAGGTAGGAGATTGAATATCATTGTATTTAATTTGCCTGAAAGCAAAAAGGATGATGCAAAAGAGCGTCAAAATGAGGATACTGAGCTATTGCAACACATCATGGAACAGAAAATGAATTTGAATAAGACAGATACTGAGATTCTGAACCCAGTTAGACTAGGTCACAGAGTAGTGGTGAACGGGATAGTAAATAAAATAAGGCCACTAAGGTTTTCAGTAAAGCAATACAAAACGAAGGGTATCATTATGAAGGCCAACACCTATTTACGTGCAAGTAAGGATGAGATATTCAATAAGATGTACTTTGCGCCTGACCAGACAAAAAAGCAACGGGAAGAGGCCTATAAGTTACGAGAGACTAAGCGTTACAGAACTAATGTACTTCACGAGAAGAATTTGATTATCAGTAGGGGTCAGATAGTTGTTCGTGAACCTCGAAGAGAGCCTCGTACGACTGACCCTGTTATGTTACCCAATGGGAGTATGGCTGAAAGTAGCCTTACCCCAGAGGACCACTAAATGCAGAGAAAAATGTCATAAAATGTACATATGTTGCACCGTTGTGCCTATGAAAAGTGTTGCACCGTTGTGCTAGTTGCTGTTTACATTTAAGACAGTTTTGATTTCTCTTTCAAATGAGTTGTATTATAATACATATATTTTCAGATGAATACCTCGAAGAGTCAGTCCATGTAGGTATGGAAAGTGATTCTGATGAAACTTTTTTGTACTCAGAAAATGATTGTCTAAGTGATATTTCCCAAAGAACCTTACTCTATTCAGACTCTGTTAGGAGTTCCTATGATGAAGAAAATTCTGTGTCAGATAATCTCAGTTTGAGTGACAGTAGTACATATATATACAGTGATGATGAGGTTGATCCCTTGGCGGTATCGTTGGATGGTATGACAGTTTTATATACAAACGCTGATAATTTGATTAATAAAATAGATGAACTCAGATTAAGAGTATTAAAAATGAGACCTGACATTATTATCATTACTGAAATATTCCCGAAATCGGGTGATTCAACAGAGATTTATCCATCAGAACTAAATATTTCTGGATATGTCAGTTTTTATAGTAATGTGCATAAGTCGAGTAGAGGAGTAGTCATATATGTTAAGGAAAATTTCTCGTCAGCAATTTGTAAAGAACTGTCTAATTCAGAATTCCAGGAAAGTATTTGGGTAGAAATTGACATTAATAAGAAAGATAAACTCTTGGTTGGTGGAATATATAAGAGCCCGAACTCAAATGATGAAAATGTTAAGTCCTTATTCCAGCTGTTGGACAATGTTAACAATCTAACTTTTACGAAGTTGCTTATTATAGGAGACTTCAACTTTCCAGAGATTGATTGGACTAATTGGACTACCACTACTAGTGAAAATCATAATGCTTTCAAATTTTTAGAATGCATGAGAGATAACTTCTTTGATCAGTTTGTGACTACTCCAACTAGGTGGAGAAATGATGATCCAGGGAACATCTTAGACTTAGTTATATCAGACTCTGCAGATTTGGTACAAAATGTTGAATTGACAACAAGATTGGGCAACAGTGACCATTTATGCATTGAATTGAATTTGGATATTTCAGTTGATGTCTGTTACAGAAGTATAAACAATAGAAACTATTATAGGGGTAACTATGTTAAGGCCGCTGAGGATATATCCGAAATTGATTGGTCAATAATGTATGACATGGATGTCCAAGAAAGTTGGGACTTCTTTTACGGCAACATGAGGGAGATAATTGATAAGCATATTCCCATATCCCAACCTAAAAAGAGAGTCAAACCTGTGTGGATGGATATGTACTGTCAGTATTTAGTTGAAAAAAAGTATAAGGCATGGAAAAAGTACACTTTTTCTAGGAGTAGGGAAGACTACATAAAGTATCAGGAAATAAGGAATAAGATTCCAAAATGCATACGGCATGCCAAGAAGAAGTATGAAAAGGGTATAGCAAAGGATGTAAAAGAAAATCCCAAATCATTCTGGAAATATGTTAAGTCTAAAACTAAGACATGTGGTGTATTTGGTGATCTAAAAGACAGCCATGGAAATAAAATCTCTGAGGACAAAGATAAAGTAGAACTTTTGAACAACTATTTCTCGTCTGTTTTTACGGTTGAAAAAAGGAACTTGCCAGACTATGATGCAGTGGTTGATAACGATGTTTGTGACATTTTGGTAACAGTAGATAAAGTTCGACAGCTTTTAAAATCGCTTAACATATCCAAATCAGCAGGCCCAGATGAAATTCATCCTAGGTTTTTAAAAGAATTAGCTGAATCTTTGGCAGTGCCAGTTTATATACTTTTTAATAAATCTCTCTCTGAGGGTAAACTACCATCAATGTGGAAAACTGCTAATGTTACATGTATTTTCAAGAGTGGTGATAGGCAATTGACTAAAAACTATAGGCCTATAAGTGTTACAGTCATATTATGTAGACTACTTGAGAAGATAATAAGAAATTCAATAATGGAGCACTGTAAGATTAATAATGTATTTTCAAATAGTCAATATGGGTTTAGAGATGGTCGAAGTTGTATATTGCAGCTCTTGAAAGTTTTTGACGACTGGACTCAGTCCATTGATGGTGGTCAACCTGTTGATGCCATTTACCTTGATCTGCAGAAAGCATTTGATTCAGTTCCACATCAACGTCTTTTGCTGAAATTAAAGAGAACTGGGATATCGGGTAATGTACATAAGTGGATCGCAGACTTTCTTACTAATAGGAAACAAAGAGTTGCTATGAATGGAGTCTCATCTGAATGGACTGATGTTACTTCGGGTGTGCCCCAGGGCTCAGTCCTGGGACCGCTTTTGTTTATTATATATATAAATGACTTACCAGCTAATGTCAGATCTCACTGTAAATTATTTGCTGACGATGCAAAATTATATAAGCAGATGTCTTATATACAGGACTTTGAAGATATTCAAGGCGACTTATATGAACTATGCAAATGGACGGTCAAATGGCAACTGTTTTTCAATCTAAATAAGTGTAAAGTTCTCCATATTGGATCAAATAATCCATGCTATAGTTACAAAATGACTGACAAAAATGGTAACCTGATGGAAGTACAGAGTGTAGAAAAGGAGAAAGATTTAGGAATAATATTTCAGAGTAATTTAAAATTTGATGAACACATTAGTGTTACTGTTAATAAAGCAAATAAAATACTAGGCCTCATTAGAAGATCCTTTAATTATCTGGATAAGGATTCTTTTTTATGCTTATATAAATCATTGGTCAGAACACATGTCGATTATGGAGATTCAGTGTGGTTTCCCACACTCAAGAAGGATATCAGGGTTATAGAAAATATTCAGCGTAGGGCCACAAGGCTGTTACCCCAGTTACGTCACCTTAGCTATGGGCAAAGGTTAAAAGAGCTAAATCTGTCATCATTACTATACAGACGAAAGAGGGGAGATTTAATACATGTGTATAAAATAATTAATGGATTCG
The DNA here is from genome assembly GCA_963580285.1 of Lucinisca nassula. Taxonomy (NCBI): domain Eukaryota; kingdom Metazoa; phylum Mollusca; class Bivalvia; order Lucinida; family Lucinidae; genus Lucinisca; species Lucinisca nassula. Next base: position 113,985,785 of record OY757013.1, on the reverse strand, counting down.
ACGATATTGCGAAGGAGGAATTCTTTCAAATGGTGGACACATCAACACGGGGTCACTCAAGTAAAATATTTAAGCCTAGGAGTAATAAGAGCATTAGATATAATTCATTTGCTGTAAGAATAGTGGAAGACTGGAACTCCTTACCCCAAGATATTGTAAGTTCAACAAGTGTTATTCAATTTAAAACTAAGTTGGATCAGTATTGGATCAATAAGAGATGTGATGTCAGTGAAATATACTAGTTAATCATCTTGATCAGCTTCCAAGACATTTCTTATCTACTACATGTGTACTTCGCAACCTTATAAACATTTAATATACAACTACTTATACAAGAAGAATAGGCTATAACAAGTGTTATTCAATTTAAAACTAAATTGGATCAGAATTGGATCAATAAGAGATGTGATGACAGTAAAATATACTAGTTAATCATCTTGATCACCTTACAAGACATTTCTTATCTACTACATGTGTATTTCGCAACCTTACAAACATTTACAACTACATATACAAGAAGAATAGGCTACACCGGGGACACCAATAATAGTTTAAAGAAGAATTACAGAGCGAGACGAAGAACCTTCGGGGTTCACCATTCTCGATGTCGGAAATGGTATTCGGAAATGGTATAAATTTCTGACAGGCTAATGGATGTGCTAGGACATAAAAAAATTGGGTCACACCCAATTGACTATTTCTGTATATTCTTGGTATGCCTTCGCTTTTCTCTGGGTGCTGCGAAATCGTGGCGGTATTGAGAAACATACCTAGCCTATGTCACCGTCGTATTAAAGCCACAGTGTCTCGTTTCATCGTAGATTTCCTAAATTGTTTTGATCAGGAAGTCTCAAAATGGCGAAATATCGCCGTAAGCGTGAATTGGCGAGAGTAAGGCGTATCTAAAAACAGTATGAAGAGTAACTGGTCAACTAAGGGTCTACCTAAATACCGCAAAGACGGGCAAAGTACGCAAAGACGGGCAAAGACGCACAAAGACACGCAAAGACGCGCAAAGACGGACAAAGACAGGCAAAGACACACATATGACATTTAAATTGGGCAAAGACACATAAAAATATGCAAAAATGCCCAAAGAGCCCCCTCCTCTCTCTCCCCCACCCCCTCAACAGATAAACGTCACCGAAGACATGCATATATCATTGGAGTAATAAATGCGTGATTCATATGAGCAGACGTATCATGTTACTGGTGACACGTCAGATGACATTCGTACACCAGGACCTGTGATATGGGAAGTTAGTCCCTAGCTCTAACCAAAGAGGTAAACTTAGCTACACAAGCCTCAGCACCTTCAGCCGTCGAAATAACCGAATCGAGAAGGCATTCGAGGTTAGGCTCCTAGTAAATTTATCCCAACAAATTAGCTGGGATTGCTTTGTGCATATATGTTGCGCAGCATATTTAAAAATACAAATCCTCTGCCTATGCGGCAATGTTTATACACACATAGCTAACTTATCCTATGCCAAGAACAACTGATGTTTGTAGGGTCTAATTATTTTTGTATCATGGCCTACATTTTTACCTTTGAAGTTGTCTAGTGGTTACTTTCAATAACTTGCTTTTAGAAGACTAAGTCTGGTAGGTGGGGCTTAGGTCAGTTGGTTAACTATGGGTGCAAGTGTGGAATAACTAAATTCAATATACCACGAATATGTTAAATCAGATTGTGGGTGTAATTTGTTTTGATTAAAAGAATGAGAAACACGATCACTGAGGATACGGGCAATTCATTATTAAGAGCCCCAGACAAGCAGCAGTATTGGGGATAGCATTTTTTTAATATTTCATTTTAAAATTTTGTGGGTATTCTTTGAATAGCACTGTCTAGTTTTGATTACTGTACACTAAAGTATCGTGTATATGCTTAATCAGGAGAAAATAGAGTATCCTTTTACTCATATCATCCTTATCTGAAGTCCTGTCTTTTCCTTTGTCATAGAAAAAAAGTGTTTTATTCTCAGTGTATGCACACTGTGTTTGGTTCCTTTTCAGAATAAAATGTGAGAAACTAAAATGTAGTTTCAGAAAAAATATGAATTCAGTCTTGTTTGTGATTTCAGAAAGCATGGGTTGTATCTGCGCAGGCTCATCCCCGGTTCATTGTTTATGTTGCTGTATTTGTTCACATTTCTCCAGAGTTGTTACCTAAAACAATGTTGAATGGGATTCAGTGCTTAGAGATTAAAATTGTAAGAAGTGTGACCTACAAGTCAAGCATATAATTGTTCTGTTGATTATAGTTTCAACATGTATGCCACTCTTCATAAGCAGTCCACTAATTGCTGGCTCGAACTCAAAAAGAGAAACACCACTGGGTGACTATTGCATTCTCAGTTAAAACCAGTATAAACTGATTGGTTGGCCATGATACAAAACAGATATAGAACTGTCACTCAATATTTTCAGATATACTTCTCGGGCAAGCCCCTCGAAGTATAGCTGCAAATATTGAGTTACGCGGTTCTATATCTATTACATAGTCTGAGCTGTAATTTTTTAAGCAAGCGTCAAAAAAAGGTCTCTTAGAAAGTTAAATGCGTGATAACCGATTATATTTAACCGATTATATTGAAGAGCATGAAAATTATACTTTATGGTCATGTCAGAATGTGTGTGAAGCTCTCACCTTTCTACTTGATAATATTTACATAAGATTTGGTACTAAGTTATTTAGACAAGTTGTGGGTATTCCTATGGGTACTAATTGCGCACCACTTGTGGCTGATCTGTTTTTGTTTTGCTTTGAGAGAGACTTCATGATGTCCCTTTCTGCTGAAAACCAGTCAGAAATCATTAAAGCTTTTAGCTCCACTTCTAGATATTTGGATGATTTATTAATTATTGATAATACCTATTTCGATGGTTTGATCAGTCAAATTTATCCCCGAGAACTTCAGTTAAATAAAGCAAAGTCTTCTGATACCGAGACCCCGTTTTTGGATTTACATCGTTCTATTGTAGATGGGTTTGTTTCTTGCAAAATTTATGATAAACGCGATGATTTTGATTTTGAGATTGTAAATTTTCCTTTTTTGGACGGTGATGTTCCTTGTGCGCCATCTTATGGCGTTTACATTTCGCACTTAATTCGATTTGCCAGAGTTTGTAGTCATGTCACTGACTTCAACGCTCGTAATAAATTGTTAACGGTTAAATTTCTTAATCAGGGTTATCGTAACCATATACTACGAAAAGCCTTTTCAAAATTTTATAGACGTCATTCTGATTTAATTTCAAAATTCAACTGCAACAAGGTCTATCGGAACCCGAATTTATTTTATGGTGACTTACGGGTCACCGGATAGACCGAAATCACCGAAATCCATCGAAATCACCACAGAAATCACCGAAATCACCACAGAAATCACCCTGGGAAGATCAAAAATCACCATTGTATGATTGGATAGGGTTGGGAAAGACATGGTAGGATAGGGTTTTGTTGGATTTGGTCAGGTTGGGTTTGGAGGAGATGAATTTGGTCGGGAAATCGTCATGGAAATTACTGAAATCACCAAAGTTGGGTAGGATACGATATTAAATTTATCATTGTAGTAATCAATTAAGGTACATATAAATTAGGAAGATAGTTATAGTTTGTTAAATTGTCTAGTTAACTTTTTTTATTTCTTTAATTATTTAACTCTTGTATAAACAATAATCGTCATATAATTAAGTATGCAAATCGAAGTCGCCGAAATCAGACTAAGCATTGGCAGTATGTATTATTAATCAAACCAGTTTTATTATTACTAAAGAATTACTTAATTATATTGATTAAGTATATAAATTTAGAAAAATATATACTGGCAATGACTTCAGCACCCTTTGCTTCCCTCTTTAATTGCACGCCGGTGGGTCAGGTCTAAGATTCTATGACGGTTCCAGCGTAAAGGTGTTTTTAGAATTGAATTAGAATTTAATTTTATGTAATGTTGGTTGGTGCCTGATGCTCTGTCTCTGGTCTGCTCAAAGAGTCGCCTTTTACCAGCACTCACAGCCTATGTTGCACTCACAACCTATATTTGGAGTAAAAATAAGAAAAGTGTCAATGTTTTTCACCAGAAAAGTAACCTTATGTAGATAAGAAAGTATGCCCTATTTCACACGATTTTTTCCAGAAAATATTCATATTTTTGGTGCAAAAGTTTCATTATATTTGAGTAGAGTATCCACAATGTATATTCTTAGCAGAAATAAGAAATATACACCCCTTCAAACCCCACTTTTTCCTGATGAACGAACTTGAATTAGACATGGTAAACGACCATCCGCATCACTCCTATATAATTATATCATTTTCCTAGTTATTGTTAAAAGATATATTGCGAATACTTGTTATAACCGCCTCAACGAGGAGCTTCTAATCATGAAGTAGGCACGATCTATGTTTTAAGCTGAAATATGAAAAATAATGTACACCCCTGCAAACCACACTTTTCCCTGTTCTATGTCTTCATCTCATAGGCTTGTTAATTTGATGGACTTTTAAAACACTTAAATATTTTCTATAAAAGGGTTATCCTTTGGAAGCAAGGAACACACCACAGAACTGGAAAATAGGATGTGTACATGTTTTCTGGGCCAGACTAGCTAGTTTCGGCCAATTAGGCCTCATCAGTGACCCTCAACTAAAGACAATCAGTGGTAAATATGGCACACTCAGTAAACATATCTGGATAATCCATTTATCAATAATCACGTTAATTAACGATTAATACCTTAATCACTTTATCTGAGTTTGAGTTGGTTTTTAATAAATGTACAACGGACATACAATGATTGTATCCAGGAGTTATGAAAGACAGAGAGTATAATATTAATAACAATAAAAAATAACATGGTGATTTCTGACCAGCCCAAGGTGACATATGCATGAGAATGTTCCAGAGGAACCCAGCGCATTATTGGAAGAGTGGTGAGTTCGGTGATTTCCATGGCGATTCCCCCTACCATACTCATCCCCACCAAAGCCAACCAGACCATATCCAACAAAACCCTACCCTACCATGTCTTTCCCAACCCTATCCAATCATACAATTGTGATTTGTTAGCTACCCAGTGGAATTTGTGTGGTGATTTCGGTGATTTCTGTGGTGATTTCGATAGATTTCGGTGATTTCGGTTTTTCCGGTGATCGGTGACTTAGTATATATATTCAGAAAAATATATAACTGCAATGACTTCAGCACCCAATTTCGAAAAATCATTCTTCGGTATAAAAAGATTGGGTACAACATAAATGCTA